>KK117285.1:99360-138233 GCA_000611955.2 Stegodyphus mimosarum | reverse complement strand
GGAAGCTTAACTCTTAGTGAAATGCAATTATGGGATTTTCACTAGCAAACACTGGTAATTGCAAATTGCCTATGAAGGCGAACTTTCAGTAGACAGAGGAAATCTTTGCGCGCACAGCCTTACGGCGATAAATCCAAGGCTCTGTCTTTCCCTTCGTTAACTCCTGCCTTTTAACTGCTAACAGATATATGCGATTTGCATAAATATCTCACTCGCGCTAAATTCGGGCAGCAACTGAAACTTTGAGAATTCGATAGGAAAGTTCAAACTAAAAATAATTTGGTTAATTAAAATAATGAATGCTACAGTTGTATGCTGTTTTCATAATTTTGTCCACATACTGTGTTAATTATGAGCCAATGAATCTTTGAAAGTTTTCCATGAGGGCATCTTCCATTTAAGCAAATAGCACTCATTCACTTTGTTATAATCAATTAAGTGATAACATTTGCAAAGCATGAAAATAAATGGATGGAATGGATTAGAGATTAATGCATAATATTTTGCCGACTGGAGCTTTTGCTCTCCAGGAGCTGTAGTAAAGGTTAAATATATTTTATCATAATTCTCCCACTCTTACAGTTGACTGTCTCAATCTTATTTTTAAAAACTCTGTAGTTGGATGATATTGGATCAGTATTTCAGTCAATAAGCCATTCATTTTTAGCGTAAGCATATTATGTATCTAAAGGTAACATGTGAAGAAAATGTGCGCTTTCTGGAAATAAACTGTAATCATTTTCCAGATTATCTTCAGCAGAGTTACAAAAAAACACTTTTGTTTTGTGGGTTTTACACTGTCATTACACGTAAAATGTTTTTTCATTTAAATTAAGGAGAAAAAGAAACGGGACATATAAAAATTTATTTTAACAAATCTATCAAATTTAAATAATTTTTTATCGCAAACAGTGGTAGTATTGTTCTCTCTATGCAAATTTTGTATCCTGACAAACAGAAATTGTGGCCACTTTACTTGTAATGCGTGATATTTGTAGCAGATGATTCAGTTTTGAAAAATGTGTTATTGTGACATTATGTTTTGAATAATTTTTCCCTTTACAAAATGAGTGCAAAAGTTCCTAAAAACTTTTCCTCAGAATGAAAGCTTTCAGTAGTTTTTTATGGTTAATACCTAAGAGTAATTCATTAACTCCTGTTAATAAATTACTTAAAGTATAATTAAAATTTTTTCTCTTAAATAGCATTCCGTTGCAATAGTATGCTACCAAATAAATGTCTTGGAGTACATTCGGAAATGTGGAAAAAAATTTTGTTAAAGTCAATTCCTACTTATGAGAATATTCGCTACATAATGGGACATTACATCCTCTTCATCCAACTCTATAAAACTACAATTCTTTAATTCCATGCACTTTAAAAATCTTTAGAACTCTGTCTTACTGTTGCCAGTTATTTTTGTTAAATATTACAATCCCATTTATCACAGTCATGTACTATTATTTGTAAGTTGTTATAAAATTAATTTTCATAGCTCATGAGAATTCCTAATAAGCGGTCATTATTTGTAAGTCTTAATATGTGAAAAAGCTATATTAGCATCAAGAGTCATCCACTGCAAGTTTTAAAAAAAAATGTATTTGAACTTAAGAGGGTGAATAAAAAGTATTTTATTAACGATTGAAAATTTGAACAAGATATAGGGAGAATGTGAGTTAATAGTAGGAATTTAATAATAGTAATAATTAACGCATGCAATTTGAAGTTTTTTGTTGCAGTAGTTAGTAAAAAAGAAATATAAAGAAAGAGGTGCCCTAAGGATAAAGCTAATATGAATTGGCTACACAATGAAGTCAGGTCTCTGGAGGCGTTATCCCAGGATGATAATTCTGTCTGGGAAGTGATATCTAGATATAAAAGATACCACACTAATATTCCGCCTCTTAATTGTCAAAAGGGGATCGCATACACCGAATTTGAGAAAGCTTGAGTCTCTTGCAGATCACTACGTATCATGAACAACATAGTAGACCTTGATACGGAAGCCGGTTTTACGTGCACTCGCACAATACTTTTTAAAACCATACGCTAACAATATAACTGTAGTTAAGTCCTCGGATGTGCTTGGTTACAAGGAGAGGAAAAAAATCCGAAAGAGCCCTGTCATTGACGATACTAACAACAGGATGCTTAAAAATATGGGCCCAGTCATGCTCTGTAACTTCGCTGAAATCATCAACCTGATTTTAGAAACAGTATTTTCCTTAAGTCTGGAAAACAGCAGTTATTTCTCCGCCCCGGGTGGGGTTACCATACGTACTTAGCCTCGGGGAATTTTCCAGTTGGAAAGACCTTTAATGAACTTAGTAAAAAATATTGCAGTAGGCGCACGTACAGAGAGTAGTCTGAAGTTACTAAAAAAGGCAAATCGGGAGTAAGGCATGATTAGGAGGTAATCGCAAATCAAAGGCAACGTCCGACTATACAAATAAGTATTTCGGACCTGGGAGAGATATTACGGTGCGATGTATACATCCACAACTGTGATCTAGATGAATGCAAAGCAGGGTAATTGTAATGTAATAAGAAAATATCAAAAAAATCTAAAAGATGAGATGAATGTAATCTTATCTGTTCAGGGTGGTATTTCTGAGGACATGGGAGCCATATGGTCTTAGGTTAATGCCCATTTCCATTAATTCATATTTATATTATAAGTTGTCTGCGTCATGCACATCCTCATTAGGCATAGCTTTGGTGTAAAAATTGCTGTTGATGAAAATTGTTTATTTCTGAGAAACCAGGGGCTTCCTGTGATACGGCGTAAAAAGGTGTTCTGGAAAACTTGCAGCTTATTGAGGTCTGATTTAGAGGCAGCATTCCAAGCAGGGGAGGTGTATGTGAGAATGGCTCGCAAGATGTATAGATCCTCTTTTTCAGTGTAAGGTCTAGTAAAGAGGACGGGCCGAGAGGCACCTTAAGTTTCTTGAAACACGTATGGCTTTGCCAGTGGCAGTCAAAATATAGCTCTCCGGGTGAGAGTGGTGTTTAAACGAACCCCCAGGTAGGTCTCTTTGCTGATTTTGGGGGATCGTTTCTCTGAAAGCGATAAGTTTTTATTAACGTATTTACGTTTATGATGACCAATGAGTAGTAATTTTGATTTAGAGGCGTTGATGCTCGTTCTCCAATGACGACACCAGGTCTCTATCTCATGCATTCTATTTTGAATACGGGTAATGGCGAGCAAGAAAGAAATTCTATATCGTCGGCGTAGCATGCTGTAATACGGTTTTGGTTATCATCAAACATTGGGAAATCCATGAGATAGAGCACTGGGCCAAGGATCGAACCTTGTTGGATGCCTGCGTGTGTAATTTTGTCTGTAGCGTAGTAATCACCTTGCCTAATGCAGAAAGAGTTGTCGTTAAGGAAAGAGTAAATAATTAAGATAATTTCCCTGCAGAGACCGAGGGAGATGAACTTATGTATAAGTCCGTTATGCCAGACGCGGTGAAAGGCCTTGGCCACGTCTAGCATAAGAAAAGCAGTGGCTTGATGTTTGTGTAAGGCCGAACTAATTAATCCTACTATCCTGACCAGTTGCATAGTTGTAGACAGACCCTTACGAATCCGTGCTACTGTCCAGGCAGTGAATTCAGAACTGGGTTGAAGAGTTTGTAAATAATTGTTTCAAATATTTTTCCGAAGAATAGCAGCAAATTGATGGGACGGTAATTTTCCACGCAGGGTGCATCTTCCCGGGTTTGGAAAAGAGAATGACCGTCACTTGCTTCCACGTCTTCGGAAAATAGCTCAAAAACAGACAAGCATTGTAAATTCCACAAAGTTTATTTATGTAGTTATTAGGCAGGTGTTTAATCATTTCGTAGGAGATATTATCAAAAGTTTATTTATGTAGTTATTAGGCAGGTGTTTAATCATTTCGTAGGAGATATTATCACTTCTTAGGTCTTTTCTATTATGTAATTTGAAAATAATAGCTTTAACTTCTGCTGGGGTGGTGAGGGTAGGAATATTAGGAGCCTTGTGTTGATGTATCCAGTCCTTCACTGTATTGTCATCCTCCACTGTGTTGAAAAAATTTGCGCCAGAGTCGTACTGAGCCTCAAAGTGATTTGAGAATGCGTTGGCCTTTTCTTCATTTGGATATTTGAAACCGGTGTTATCTTTTATGGGCATATTTTTGGTATGATTTGATTTTAGATTACGAATAAAAATTCCAGAGCGCACTGTCCTCAGAGTCAAGTCCATCAATTTTGTCATTCCATGTATTTGTGCGGTGCTCATCGATCAATCATTTAATTTTCCTATTGAGTTTGTTCACTTCCGATTTGATGACAGGATCACGTGAATAGGAGAATGTTTTTCGCAATATGTTGCGCTTTTTAACAGTGCTAAGGAATGTCTTTGTACTTCTCTGTACTTTCTTTCAGTCCATACAATTATCCTGATTGTTTTCACTTCTCAAATCCAATCCAGAGTGTGTTTCCGTATTAGAAACAGCGGTGAATAGGCTTCACACCTGGCCCTTCAATTCGGCTAATTTCCCCTGCATATATTTCAGGAGAAAATCTGTAAGTGGTTGAAGAATAACCAGATCAAGCTGCTCATCCTCGGTGAGTGAAGATGCTTTGTTTTCCTCCGCGAGCTCTTGAAAGCGGGTGATAATTTGACTTGCAAGCGACATAACGGTAATATCCACAGTCTAAAAATCGAAGTCTGATATCAGTCGAAAATCGGGCTATTTCAGTCAGGAAAAGAATCAGCACTAGCGCACTTTGATCACTTAAGATCGGTATGCAACCTTTTCAGAGTTAGTAGCAACTGTGAAAGCCCCGGTTCAGTTCAGTTGGCATGAGTCTGGCAGCCTATAGTCAAAACTTTGACTTTCACTGCCTATCTTGGAAATTGCCCTTGGACTTGGTAAGATAAATTATAAAGGAGCCAAACGCCAAACGGCGAAGCTAGGATCAGTACTAATGTACAGCATTTGTAAATAGAGATAAAAGATGAGCCTCCAAAATCAACAAGCATCTAGTGCCGCTGAGCTGATGACAAAAAATAGTAACACAGCAGTGAATGATTGAAAATTGAAAATATTATGTGTGAAAATATAATGTGAGTAAGAGAAAAATTTAAGATATAATTTGGATTTTAAGGAAAAATGTGGAATACAAGAAAAAATTTGAAAATAGTTAAAGAAATAAATGAGAGTAATAGTACAATTAAGTACAAATATGTAAAGTCCCGGTCACCCACCAATCACTTTTCTGCCTGAGCTGCTATGTATTATGCACTTTAATTTCAACCACTCCTGAATCTCAAACAACTCTCTGACCAGAGCATGCCCTCCACCTGATGGTACCTGCTCCCTTTACCACTTTCGTTCATTTGGGCACAGTCTCTGGTTTATGATGCTTCACTACATACGCCACTTGGACTCTACTTTGTTACTTACCGATTCGGCACCGCAAGTCGCTACGTCCACCTGAATTACATCTTCTGCAAATGTTTCCTTTCATGAACTTTTTCTATGCTATTAAAAATAGCTATGTTTATTTTTCTTCATGTCGCTACACTCAGAATGATACTATTCAAGCCTAGGGGTCTGCTCAAGGCCAACTAGATTGGCCTTGGCCTGTTCCACAATGCTCTGATAGTCTGAACTTTTACATACTTCGCGACCTTTTTTCATTTCAGCACCGTCTCTCGCTTATGATGCTTCCCAGTATACTCTTCTAGAACTTTCTTTAACCGCTTATCGACTCTGCATCTCAAGCCTTCACATCGTCCTGAACTGCATTTTTTACAAATTTTTCCTGTTACGAAATTTTTCTCTGGGTTCTTGCCCAGCTTATGCTATGCTTATATTATTCTTCACGTTATTACACTCAGAATGAGGCTACTCAATCTAGATGCCTGCTCCAAGCAACAATGCTCTGAGCTTTCACCAAAACTTTTACAGATAACTGTAGAATTTTACCAATGTATCATTTTACCTTTTAACGTATTTTAATTGCTAACCAGTGATAAATCCAAGAGAAGGGCAACCACTGTAGAAAATTTGACGTTGATTAACTTCCGCTGATGACAGGTTCCGGTTAATGCATATGTAACTCGTTTGTTTAATTTTACGTCAAAGATGTTCAGAAACCTTTGGAAATAGAAGTGTTATATGAATTCGTAAACATTTCGTATACAGTTTATGCGTTTCTGTGAAGCGGATGAATTCATGATTCTTTGCTAGTAGTCTGGGAAAAAAAAAAAAAATGTCTCGGCATAGAAATGTGCGAGCAATCGATGTAGATGAAGGTTTGTTAATTTACTTCAGTTCTGCTTACTTTCCTATTAAACAGCATTATGTTGATAGATAAATTAATGAGCCATGAATTTGTATTTACGAATTGAATATAATATATTGAATAACTTTCCTCGAATGAGGCATTCAGTTTGACAACTCGTTAGTTTATGGTATTTTAGTTAAAATTTTGAAATGATTCATGTCGTGTAAGCTGATATTGCTATTTGTATTCACCAACTGAATAAATATTACTTGCTGATTAACCTTTTGTCGGGTGCATATAGAGATGAGCTATGAAAATTTTAAAGAAGGGCTCGAACTTTATCGTAAAAAACGAAATATTGTAATATAGATTGTGATTATAAACTTTTTGATTTTTGCAAAATCTGAAAATGCAAACAGTTTGTATGAAGGGAAAAATTGAATAAAAAATTCTGTAAAATATAAAAAATAAATCTTAAAACACACAGAAATTCTATGAAATAACGAGTATATTTAATTATTGGGCATAATTTATGCCGAACTATATACGTATGTGTACTGTTAGAAAAAGTTTCTTTTTCCTGTTATACTATTATTTATATAGCCATTTCAGTGAAGTCCAGAAAATCATTAATTTTTGTTTGTGTTTCAATATGAAATCATTTCCACACTTTTGGATTACTTTTGTCTGGAGATGGCCATGTTATTCCTCCCACATCCATGTCTCAACGAACATTAAAAGTCACTTTTAATTCTTCGTCGTTGACTTCATCACCATTTTCATTTCTTATCTTTATTATTACTTTGCTGCTTCTGTTTTGCAAAGACGTCAATCAATAGTTCAGGAATTTTCCATGCAATAATTTGTGAAATTTAACAATCACTACTTGACATGTTTTAAAGGCTTTCATCATTTCTGCTATTTTATTAGGCCTTCTGATTTTACTGGAAGTTTTGCTTAAAATGTCATGAGTGCAATCTTCTGTCAGGAATATTACTGTTTTCTCATCCATACTCAACCAAGCCTATTGTATCCATTAATGTTTATAATCCCATAATTTAGAAAGAAACCATTACTTGATGTTCTGCAGAAAACAGGTCCCGAATTTTAATCTTTATTTTTCAAAATGCAAGTAAAAAATGTAGCAATAGCAGTTAATTTATATCATTGTTTGTAAAACAAAAGATGTCTTATTAAGAATCACGCGAGTTACATCAAACAAAAGCACAAATGCTATGAGTGTGTTGTTACACTGCTCTTATCCATAACTGGTGATGAATTGTTCTCCTTAGTGAGTTTTTAGGCTGCGGAGAAATACCAAAATTGTTTTCAAAACTGAAATTTTTTAAATTAATTCATAACTTAAATATTAAGTTAAATATATTTTTTTCAAAATGCAAGGAAAAAAATGGGCTCTAGTGTAGAATTGGGTGCCCTTTCGATTGGCGATAAATTTTGTTCAGTTTTGGCGATGAAACCCCATTTCTGGTTACCGTGAGAGTTTTAACACGGTTTTAGCTTCTCGATTTATTTAATTGAAAATAAATCGATGTGCACATGAACAAAGTCAAGGCAATGTGCAATGACTAAGTTCGTGCAATTCTCTGATGTTTTTTAAGTGAAAATAGGCCGATGTGTACATGGACACGGAGTTTGTGAAATTCTTTGACTTCTTGTTTTGGTTTTGTGTAGCCGCCATCTTGAAATTGTGTCTTGACGCCGATCGTGGCGTCAAAACAGAATCGCCAAAAAACAAGGAACACCCAATTGTAAACTTTTACCAAAAAATGTAGCAATAACAGTTAATTTATATCGTTGTTTGTAAAACAAAAGATGTCTTATTAAGAATCACTCGGGTTACATCAAACAAAAGCACAGGTGACTATGAGAAAATATTGTTATCTAGTAGAGATATGCAGTTTGTTCTCAAACTGAATGAACTGATTCACTTTACTGAGTGAGGAAGCAGTCATTCCCCCAAAAAAGAGCAATTTTGCTTTTAGAGTTCACCGATTGAGAGCTCTTGCGGGAAGTGTGCCGGGAAACTTCTATTCCCATTTTAGGGAGAAGCAATAACCTATTTATTTCTCCTTCCATGTGCACATTTAACATTTATATAATGTTAAATGTGCACAGTGCTGAATTTGAGCAATTCTCCATTGTTTAACTCGGACATAGCAAATCTGTTTTCACTTAAAACAATTCAGAATTGCACAAATTCAGCTTTAAGCAAACAGAAGTCCAAGGAGCTTGTAAATTAAAGAGAGTATAGCAAATAGCTCGCGTGAGCTCTCTAAAGCTTAAAACAGTCTGCAAGCCATCAGCTTGATACTTTTAGAGCATTTAACACTTTGAAAAATATTTGGCACACATTTTTAATCTTCAATTATTTCATATGCATAAACCTGCATAATAGCTTTATCAATGTTGAGTAATGATAATTGTAATATTCTGTTTGTAGTCAATTTGATACATTATGCCCATTCTAATTCCATATTGTGATTTTAAAACTTTAAAAATGCTGTTTATTTAAAGTCATTAAAAAAAAACTATTTTATCTTAATTTTTTTAATTAAAAAAAAGAATAATTTAATTTGAAAAGAATTTTTTATTAACGGATTTAATAAATTTAAAAAGATTGTTAAGTTTCAACTAATGTAGCAGCATGAGTGAGAGTGTTATTTATTTAATATTTTTTTTGAATTGTAATTATTTTTATTTGTTCATTCACATTAATACTTTTGAGTGAAAATGAGCATTTTTCTATTTATCAGTTGTAAAAAAAGTCTGAATTTTGAATTTATATTTATATATTGGATTAATTGGGGAGGAATTGTAGCAGGTTATGATAAATCGTACCATGATTTTTTAAGAAAATTGTATAATTAGGGACATTTTTAATTGAAGTTTTAAAAAGAGTTATTTATTAATGCAGAGGTATGTCTGGTCATTTGCTAAATTTTTAAGTAATAATAAACAGTATTTGCACAAAACATTTACTATAATAACATAGGAAAACCATGAAAACTAAACAAAAACATTGAAGCATTTTAAATGTTTTTGTAAATATAAAAAATGGCCCAAAGGCTATTAAAAGTCAAATGAGAAATAAAACTTTACTTTTTTGAAAAAAAAAATCATTTATTTGGCCTAAGTTATTGTGTTGTCATTTTTCTGTTAGGTTTTATTGGTAAAAATATATATATATTACACAGTCCAGTCACATTAATGTGACCATCTGTCAAAAGCCAGAATAACCACCTTTCGCAGAGCGGACTGCTGCGAGACGTGCAGGAAGAGAGTCACATAGGTCCCTGAAGGTGTTCTCTGGGATGTTGAGCCATGATGACTCTAATGCCGTGGCCAGCTGCGCTAGATTACGCGGTTGAGGATCCATGGCGCGAACAACTCGATCGAGATGGTCCCACAGATGCTCGATTGGGTTTAAGTCAGGTGAGTTTGCTGGCCAGGGGAGGACGGTAAACTCATCCTGGTGCTCTTCGAACCACGCACGTACACTGGCAGCTGTATGGCACCTCGCATTGTCCTGCTGGAAGATGCCATCATCCTGAGGAAAAACAATGCGCATGTAGGGGTGAACATGGTCCGCAAGGACAGATGCGTACTTGTATTGATCCATTGTGCCTTCCACAATGATCAGTGAACCTAGAGAATGCCAGGAAAACATTCCCCAGACCATAATGCTCCCGCCTCCAGCTTGGACCGTTCCGGCAATGGTTGCAGGGTGGTTCCTTTCAGAGGTTTCACGCCTTATACGCCAACGTCCATCTGTCCGATGGAGCATAAAACGCGATTCATCCGAAAACGCAACCTGTCGCCACTCAGTGGACGTCCAGCTGCTGTACTGGCGTGCAAATTCTAGCCTTCGCCGTCGATGAACAGCAGTCAGCATAGGTGCACGAACCAGGCGTCTGCTTCGGAGGCCCAGACGCAGCAATGTTCGCTGAATAGTACTTTGGGAGACACTTTTGGTAGCCCCTTGGTTCATTTTGGTGGTCAGTTGCTCAACGGTAGCCCGTCTATCTGCCCGAACGCATCTCCGCAACCGTCGTTCGCCTCTGTCATCTATGGCCCGTGGTGCACCACATTTGCCACGTCGCTGATTTTGGACAGTCCCATTTTGCCATGCACGGTACACTTTTACCACGGCGGCACGCGAACAGTTCACAAACTCAGCCGTTTCGGAAATGCTTCCACCCTTGGCCCGAAAGCCAATGATCATGCCCTTTTGGAAGTCGGATAAATCGCTTCGTTTCTGCATTACGCCAACGATTGAAATGTTTTCCGAAGCCCTCACACACCCTTTATATACGCTCAACTGCACTGTGCTGCCACCTGCCTTCTGTGATTAGTTATTTAACTCTGACATGGAAAGTACGTGGTGGTCACATTAATGTGACTGGACTGTGTATATATAAGTCTTTCACGGTAAAAGTATATTTAAGGGTGCCTCTTGGCGAAAATTTGCGATTGGCCAGCAAGGCACAATTTCAAGATGGCTGCTACACAAAACCAAAATAACAAGTCAAAGAATTGCACAGACTAGGTGTCCATGTACACATTGATCTATTTCCACTTGAAAAAAAACATCAGAGAATTGCATAAACTCAGCATTGCGCAGTGACTTGACTTTGTCCATGAACACATCGATCTATTTTCACTTAAAAATCGAAGGAGTACCCAAGTCTAGACTAGAGCCAAACAAAAAATATATAATCTCAGTAAACTACATTTTAAATTAAACAATGAAATAACAAAAAAAAGGGGGGAATTCATCTTGTACCCTCTAAGCCAGGGATGTCAAACTCATAGGTACACTTGAGCCAAACAAACAAGGTTTAACTTTAGGCGGGCCACAAAAAAAAATCAATATTCTTAGAAACGTAGATTTATTTAGAATACTACAATAATAAACATATATATATTTATATAGAAAAGAATAAGAAAAATTTAATGTTTACGTCCTGATACTTGACATCTTTTCTCTGCTATTATCTTTCCTATTTCGGGAGAAATTTTGTTTGCAGTGATAACTTTCAACGCTGACCCAAGGTGAGCATCATTAATACGGTTTCTAATAGAAGACTTATTACTTTTCATGACTGAAAATAACTGCTCGCACCAATAGGTGCTACCAAACATGCAAATAATTTCATATGCGAATTTTCGAGTATTTTCAAACCTGGCTGGTAAATATTTGCAAAATTCAGGCATGCCCACTTCAATGAATTTTGCTTTCAAGTTTGAGTTGCATTGAATCTCGATCACTTCCATTTGCATATGGCTGGGTACTGAGTCAATACTTATTAAGAAAATCAAAGAAAACAAAAAGAATTTCTCTTCGAGAGAACTAAAATCATTAAACCTCATTTCAAATTCAGTTGTTAAATTTGGAATTTTTTCTGCGTATTTTTGATACGAACAAGTATCATCTAAACTTGATTTGTTCATGCTGCCCGTCGGGAAGTGCGTCAAATCTTCATTTTTAAGTTGTTTTTCCCAAAGAACTAGTTGACATTTGAATGCTTTAATTATGTCAAACATGTTCGTAATGATATGATCTTTTCCTTGTAACGATAAATTTAAATCGGTTAAGTGTTTGCTTACATCAACTAAGAAAAATAAATCTTGTATCCATATTGGATCGTAAAAGAAACTTACGTCTTGATTTTTCGTTTTTAAAAACTGACAAATTTCTTCTTTCAAATCCCAGAATTGTTTGAGAATCTTGGAGCAAGATAACCAACGTACTTCGGTATAGTAGGACAAACCCGAATATTCACTATCTAACTCACTTAAGAAAGCAGTGAATTGACGCTGATTTAAACCTCAAGATCTTATAAAATTTATAACTTTTTTTTATATATGACAAAACATTCTCCATATTTATTACTTTCGTGTATAGAACTTCTTGATGTATAATACAATGTATATGATGAATGTTTGAACCGTGAATTCCACTAAGTTTTTTTCTTAGTAATGTCTACGAAGCCCTTGTTTTTCCCAGTCATTGATGGAGCGCCATCTGTAGCTACAGAATTTAATTTTGCCAAAGGTAGATTGTATTTCTGCAGAAGTCCAAAAACACAAGTAAATATATCTTCTCCTGTGGTAGTTCCAGGCATCGGTATTAGTTCCAGTAATTCCTCAAAAATGTTAAAATTTTTGTCACAAGAACGAAGAAACACTGCTAATTGAGCTTTGCCACTAATGTCCGTGCTCTCGTCACAGGCAATGGAGAAACTTTCGAAACTAGATGATTTTGCTTTGATCTGATCACTTAAATTCGCGGCTAAATCAGTAACTCTTTCCGCAACTGTATTTCGAGACAATGAAATTGATTGAAAAGCCTTCACATTTCCAGGACAAACAATTTCTCCAGCTTTCATTAGGCATTCCTTGATGAAATCACCGTCAGTAAAAGGCTTCGAATGTTTAGCTATCAACTCGGACAAGACGTAGCTTGCATGTACCGCCGCTTCACTTTCTTGCAATACTTTACTAAACATGGACTGTTGCTTTTTCACTCCTAACTTGAGCTCTTTCAACTTTTCTTCTCTCATTAATCCTTCGTAATTGTTATATTTCGATTTGTGTTGTTCGTAATGACGTTTAATATTATATAACTTTGGTACATTAATAGTATTATTACATATCAAGCAGATTATTTTATCTTTTATTTCACAGCAAAAATATTCTAATTCCCATTTTACTTGGAATATTCTATGTTTGTCAGCGATTTTTCGTTTAATTTTACTACCACTTGGTTTTGATATAGACATACTGAATACAAAGGGCTGGAATAAACACGGTTAACGTTAAAAAGTTAAAAAAATTTATTCTTTCCACAAGAGATAAATCAAAATGCTGAAATATTTCATCAAAAATATTCTGACAATATCACAAAATGTCAAACGTTTAGCAAAAATCAATTCAAAACAGAGAAACTAATTCTATCTCACAGCGAAATCGCTACAAATCAATCACAGCATTAAGTAAACAAACAGTTCGCTAGAACTACAGCTACTACTGAGATGAGTTGTTTGTTCTCGGCTTTTATAAGCTTTATAATTAATTTCTCGAATATACTGGAAACATCTATAAATATCTGGAAACATCTATCTATATCTATCTACTCACACGCATTTGTAATTTAAGTAGTATGCGTGTCAGCTCGCTGTGAGTAATCTAAGAACACTGAATAAATTATCGTTAATTACTTAGCAGTAAACATTTCATTTTTTTCTTTGTCGATATTTTATTATTATATATTATTATTTGCCGATATATTGGCCGGGCTGCAAAAATTTTGTTGTGGGCCGCATGCGGCCCGTGCTCTAAGCACTACACAAAGCAAATATCCAGTTACCTTATTTAGAAATTTCCGTGTCTTCAGTCCGTGACACACAAAATTACTTAACAGCATCCAAATATTTTCCTCAAACCATGTTCCCTTTGTAATGGAACACTTTGTATGATGAACATTTGAACCTTTCTGACAAACTGATTCCAATTGAACCAACAAACCCATCTGAATGCTGTTTACGTTCGATCATACACATTTCCTTTTTACAAACAGGACACTTAGAATTCCATTGAATTACATCCAGCAAAATTTCCTGTCTTCTGTCCTCAACCACTTAAAAAAAAAAAAAAAAACTTCCCGCTCTCTCGGTCTATATCACCAAATACCCACTTTACCACCGGCAGCCATTTTACGGTACACAGTACGCTAAGTACTTCCTAACTGACATCCAACAATTATTTTCTCATCAGTCAAATTCACCACAATCATGCAACCAATCACATCATAATAGGGTTTCCGTAACATTCAGGTACTCAGGTTACTATAAATAAATAACAACTTGGTGATAAATGAAACAACAACTTCGCGATAATCAAAGGGGTACCCTTAAATATACCTTAACCAAGCACTACTGTCGCATCTACACGCTACACAAAGGAAATATCTACTTAGCTTATTTAGAAATTTCTGTGGCACACAAAATTCCTTAACAGCATCCAAAAACTTTCCTTAAACTATGTTCACTTTCTAATGAAATGCTTTATATGATGAGCATTTGAACCTTTCTTGTGACAAACCCATTTAAAGGCAACTGAACGATCTTTACATTCGACCATACACATTTCCTTCATACAAACAGGGCACTTGTAATTCCATTGAATTACATTCAACAATATTTCTTTTCTTCTGTCCTCAACCATTAAAAAAAACACCTTCTGCTCTCTCGTTCTATACCACCAAACACTCAGTTTACCACCGGCAGCCATTTTACAATGCAAAGCACACAATACACAGCACAGAAATAAGCCCATTCAAATATTTTTCCATAAGTTAAATTCACCGCAGTCATGCAACCAATTGCGTCATAATAGGATTTCCGTAACATTGTACTGAGGTTACTATAAATGAAAATCTTGGTGATAAATGAAACAACTTGTGCATAATCCAAGGGGCACCCTAAAATATGGGCTAACCATCTTTCTCAGTTCATCCACATAAATGCCTCTAAATGAGTTTGTATTTATTTATTATTGCTATTTTGCATCAGAGATTTAAAATTAAAGTTTGTAAGATCTGTTCTCTTTTACTCCACATAAACTATTCTAGATCCTACAATGAACCTGGCGAATTCTTGCACAGGTGTGAATAAATACCAGCGCAGGGAAAGGGTGAAATGTAACCCTTTATGAAATCAAAGTTTAACAGAAAGGCATGATCTTCGTGTGTTACAAAACACAGTCAACTTGCGGTGGGAACTTAACTGTAGAATATATTTCAAGTCGAAGCTAAAATAGAATAGTGCTGGATTAGCACGTTAATTTACACCTAACAGGTTGACTCTCAAAACCTAACAGGCGTAACAATAAATCCGAAATGGCCAAGGCTTACTGGCAGTAACAGCAGGGTTGCAACGAAACGTGCTCTGGCTAGCGAAAACATGCTCTAAAGAAAGAGTTTTACCCGTTTAAATACTCACTCGACTTAACTTTAAATTTACTTCCTGGTGAGAGAATACAAGGGGAAGTTGAGATGTTCAAGAAAGGTATCAAACTTAAAATAAATTTATACTTTTTTTCCCAGTTATTAAAAAAAAGCATTCAAATGAAGGAAAGGAAAATAACTTTTCAGTTAACCCATAAAAGTTGGGGCGAGATCTTACCAAAGTTGTGCCATTCATTCCTATGTAACTCGGGAGGAACTAATGCATCTTTATTTAATAAACAATCACTACTTGACGTGTTTTGTTTTTGTACATTGTAAAAAAGCTTTCATCATTTCTACTATTTTATTAGGCCTTCTGATTTTACTGGAAGTTCTGCTTCCAGTGTCATGAGTGCAATCATCCATCAGGAATATTACTGTTTTCTTGTCCATATTAAACCAAGCCTATTGTATCCATTAATGTTTAGGATCCTATAATTTAGAAAGAAACCATTACTTGATGTTCTGTAGAACACAGGTCCCAAATTTTAATCTTTATTTTTCAAAATGCAAGTAAAAAATGTAGCAATAGCAGTTAATTTATATCATTGTTTGTAAAACAAAAGATGTCTTATTAAGAATCACGTGAGTTACATCAAACAAGAGCACAAATGCTATGAGTGTGTTGTTATACTGCTCTTATCCATAACTGGTGATGAATTGTGCTCCTTAGTGAGTTTTTAGGCTGCAGAGAAATACCAAAATTTTTTAAATTAGTTCTTAACTTAAATATTAAGTTAAATATTTTTTTTTTCAAAATGCAGGGAAGAAATGTTGCAATAACAGTTAATTTATATTGTTGTTTGTAAAACAAAAGATGTCTTATTAAAAATCACTCGGGTTACATCAAACAAAAGCACATGTGACTATGAGAAAATATGTTATCTAGTAGAGATATGCAGTTTGCTCTCAAACTGAATGAACTGATTCACTTTACTGAGTGAGGAAGCGGTCATTTTCCCAAAAAAGAGCAATTTTTCTTTTAGAGTTCACCGATTGAGAGCTTTTGTGGGAAGTGTGCCAGGAAACTTCTATTCCCATTTTAGGGAGAAGCAATAACCTATTTCTTTCTCCTTCCATGTTAAAAATAAGTTTGATATTTATCATTTATTACCTTTTTGAGTTTTTTAACTCTGAATTTTATTGTTAGGAAAAGAGGTTTTAGAGAATCTGAAAACTGCATTTGAAGGAAATTTTTTTGAGAAAGCAGTTTGATTGAATGAATTCTCCTGATTTCGATGTTCATCCAATTCTTTCTGCTGTGGATTCAACCATCTTGCATTGCTCTTGATTCATTCCCCGTCCCCACAGTGAGCGAAGAGTTGTAAAAAAAGAATCAATTCAGCTCAGTGAGTGAACAGATCTAATCTGATACCATAAAAGAGCAGTTTTGCACAGCTCTATTATATAGATTATATGAAATTTCCTAAATGCAGGTTACTTATATTCAGTCATTCTCTTTGGGTTATTCGAGTTACTAATTATGACTAAGAGTATTTGTGTAAGGGAAAGAATGCCTTTGTGGGTGGCTTTATAAGGAAAACTTTTCAATGGCTGGGCACTTTGCTAGTTAAACATCTGTTGCCAAACGCTGAAATGTTCCTTAACGCCTTTTCAAGTTCTAACTTTGCCTTCAGCCTTTAAGGAAATTATGTTTTAGTTCTCATTTCATCGATAGGTGGTGCCAGTAGCTTAGAGTCAATAGGTGGTCCTGTCCAGCAATTCTTATCTTATCTAATCACTATATTTTATCTTGTTCATTGGCATTTTGACAGCTGAGGATGATGATTCGGTAAAACCATCGAAACTAGTCCTGTGAAAATTTGCAAATATAATGCTGACTTTTGTTGTTTGACTTCTAAATGAATACTTGTTTGCTGTGTTATTTTATCTGAAACCAATCCATCATCAAAATTGATTACTCCTGTTTGCAAATGAATGGAGTCCCCCATAAGGCAGTGTGAGGATCTGTTTAAAGTACGTAGATTATTGGAACTAGTTCCTCGGATTCCCAGTTCTCAGCGCTCAGGCGTCGGATTGGATTGGATCTTCATTAGTTACTCTTTCAAATCTAGCCGTGAAAATATACTTATGGGTTCCCCTCAGCGATTTTTGGTGGTGCATGGACTGAGTTTGTGCAGTTATTTGGCTTGTTATTTTGGCTTCCAAAAATCACCGCTACACGAAGCCAAAATAACAAGTCAAAAAATTGCACAAACTTGGCATTGCGCACTCCATAGGCTTTCTCCATGTACACATTGATCTATTTTCACTTAAAAAGTCAAAGGAGCAGCCAATTCTACAGTAGAGCCAAACAAAAAATATGTAATCTCAATAAACTACATTTTAAACAATAATATAACGTAAAAAAGGAAATTCCTTATAGCATCTAAGCACTACACAAAGGAAATATCCACTTACCTTATTTAGAAATTGCTGTGTCTTCAGTCAAACAAAATTCCTTAACAGCATCCAAAAGCTTCCTAAAATTATCTGAACTAAAATTTGTATACTGGCGATGTCACATAAATTCACAAAAATAAGAGTAAAAAATGCCCTTTGTTGTGCAAGTATCGGTTAGAGTATATTGAAGGGTGCCCCTTGGATTATTGCTGAGTTGTTTCATTTATTAACCTGATTAGTTGAATGTTATGGAAACCCTATTATGACATAAAAAGTTGGGTGATTGCAGTGAATTTGACTGATGGGATTTGTTAAGTGTTGGATGTTGGTTAGAAAGAACATTGCTTATTTTATAGTTTATACAGTAAAATGGCTGAATGTGGTAAGATTAATTTGAAGTTTCTGTACAATTTGGAATGAAAGGGAAAATACATTTATTGACTGGTATGTAAATGAAGGTTTATTTAGTAGTCATTATAAGTGTCCTGTTTGTAGGAAGGAAATGTGTATGGTCGAATGTCGGAAGATACTGGCTCTATGAAGGACCCTTTTTACTCTTATTTTTGTGAATTTATGTGGTGACGCCAGTATACAGATTCTAGTTAGATATTCTAGATATTCTAGATAATTTTAGGAATTTTGTTTGACTGAAGACACAAAAATTTGTAAATAAGGTAAGTAGATTTATAAATAAGGTAAGTAGATATGCTAAGATGAATTTTCTTTTTTATGTTATTTCATTATTTGATTTAAAATGTAGTTTATTGAGATTATATATTTTTTGTTGGCTGCTCCTTTGACTTTTTAAGTGCATATACATCGCTGTGTACATGGACATGGTCAAGGGAGTGCGCAATGCATAGTTTGTGCAAGTCTGGGATTTTTTTTAAAGTGAAAACAAGTTGATATAAAATTTGGAATTTATGATAGCGGCGATTTTTGGCAAAAAATCGTTGCTACACAAAGCCAGAGTAACAAATCGAAAAATTGCACAAATTATTGCGATTGGGGCGATGTCCATGTACTGCCCCAAATCGCCAGTTTTCACCAAGGGGCACCCGTAAATATATTTTTACCCTGGTGTCCTCCGACATTTAACCATATGTATTTCCTTTGTACAAACAAGATACTTATAATATTTCACATCAGTCAAATTCATCGCAATCACTCAACCAATTACGCTATAATAGGGTGTCCATAACATTCAACTACTCAGGTTACCATAAATGAAACAACAACTTTGTGATAATTCAAGGGGCCTTAAATATACTCTAACCAATCTAGCTCCTGCAGGGTCTTGATTATTTGCTCTTTTTGTTTCCTCAGAGCTGTTCCTTTGCATTCCATTTTGATTCTCTGAATACTATGTCATAGTATAGTTATGTATGTCAGGTATTACCTTTTTATAGAGTATTACTGACATATTTATGTAAACTAATAAATTGTATTTTCATTTATTTACTTATTTTACTGATGTCTTGTAATCAAGAGCTGTGAATTTCTCTTAAATTATCTTTAGAATTAGTACAAATTTTTCCATCTAATGTATTTTTTCAAGGTTGCAGAACAAAATATGGATCCTACTGAATAGAACGAACTCCAAACGATATTTGGTATCATTTTGTCAAATTAGATAAAAAAAGGAAAATGCCAGTATTGTCAGCAGACTGTTTCCTGTTTTTGGGATATGTCTGCAATTTAGAGTAAATAAAACATATCCAAGTTAAAGAAATACAATCATTGATTAGCATAAATCTATGTGATCAATAATTTGGCTCTTGTAGCTGCCTTTTTCCTTGGCATATATCTCAAGCCGAAAAACTTTACAAAGTTTATCGCTGATTTTACATCTACTGAATAACTTATACCTAGTGAATCGCTTTTTGCATTCATCACCACATGGCTATCAACTCCTGATAGGATAACTCACATAGCTTCAGAAATGACTAACATAGTGATGTCTAAAGCATCCCCCCCAATATTGGTAACTGACTACCAAACAGTATGGTAACCTTTTATGTTGACATTACGCTTGGTGACAATTACAGACTTTAGTCAACTATGCAGTGAAGCTAAGTGAGTGATAAGCAGTAGCACTTTGTGTTATTAAGAAAGTAACTGGAGGAAACAATTCTGGATATGCTGATATGCACAGTCGAAATAAAAAAAAGTCTGAAAGGTTTCAGATTTTAAATTATGTCCGAAGGAGTGTTTTTTAACATTTTATGTGTTACCTTTATTTATTAAATATCATGTTCTTCACCAGCAATATAGCAAAATAATTTTAAAATGAGTATATATTTAGAATTTCTGATGCACAGTTCCACATGCTTTAGATAAAAAGCCCATCCGTAGAGTGTTGCCATTGCTCGCTTTTAAATCATTTGAGTTTGTTCATCAAAAATTCATTAAAGTTTTACAAAATATGAAATAAATAATAAAACAAATTCCAAATTTGGGCTTCCAGATGTGCACATTCATTCGGGTCGAAACGTTCATTATTCAAATTTGGATGGCTCTAGGTACCGTTGTTTTATCACATTTGGAGAAATATACATACAGTTAGGCAGATTCTTCATTATTTAATTTCTTTAAATATAATACAGGGCTGCAATATTTTGTGGCAACAGTTTAAAAAGTGATTCAGACTTTTAATGTTTCCAACGCAAAATCGCAAAATGAAAACAATAGTCCTTCAGGTACAAAACCCCTTTGGACTAAAAAAAAAAAAAAAAAATTCAACATTAATGTTTGAAAGAAGTTTCATTTGCTGCTAGTAAATAAAGGAATTGAATAAAAAAGTTTATTTTGTTCTATTTTTAGACTAAAATTTTCACATATAATTTTTTTAATCATTTTGATTAATGTTTGAATATCTAATTTAAGTCAACTTATTTCAATAATTTTAATCGAAGAATGATTTTTTTTCTCTTTTTGACCTTTTTACATATATAAAATAATGTTTCTTTAAATTACTGATTCTTAATATTATATTGCATATGTATCCTCTTGTGTTACAGAATATGATGGCTATTATTCATGCTATGGGCATTCTGTTGAAGAAGATTTTTGCATTTCTCCGCGAACAGGTAAGCCAAGTTAATATATATTGTTTAATGAATTTTTGCATGCCAGTGCTGTTTATAATAATATGTTGTATAAAATTATTCTCGGTATAAATTATTCTCTTAAGTCTATATGAAATTTAGGTTTTTTTAATGCATTGGAAATTTTTTTTTCTTTTTTTACACTCTGTGCATAACGAGTTCAACATAGCTCATAATAGGCAAGTGATGTGCGAAGCTCCAACTTGACCAGGCTAACCCAGTTACACTTGCTTGAATTTCATACAAGCATCAACTCTTGAGAATTGATTCAAGCTGTAAATTGTAGTTAGTTGCTTCTGTTTACATTTTATTTCACATTCTTTTCACTGTGAGGTTTAGGCATGAGCTATGTTGTATTATATAATATTTAATTATTATACTATAATACAGCAAAATTATGCAATATTTAGAATAAAATCACAGCAAATGCTGATTTTAGTACATTTGTAAATAACCACTGCATTTTATTTTAACCGACTATGCTGAATTTTAATTAATGTAAGCTATATCAGTTGCTCAGGTCATCTTTAGAGCTAAAAATAATGAAAAAAGTAATTCACCAATTCAGTGAAGTTGACCTTCAGTAAATATCCAAGCATTTAAATTTTTTTTAAAAATTTTTTCAACCGATTATCCCATCAAATGATATATTGCAGTGAGGAATTAAATTGCAGTTGCTTCTTAGCTGCAGCCCCTAAATACAACAGTTGTAACCTGAAACCCAAAAATAGTAATTTGTGGCCTCCTATATTTTGGTCAAAAAAGTGAATTTTATGTTTAATTTTGAAGTTATTGGTGCTGATTTTTTATACTAAGTCATGTTCATGGCTCTAATTTTGTTAACCAAGAAATAAAACATCACAAGTAAATATAAAGCTAAAAATTAACAACAAAGTAATTCAGAAAGCTTGAATATTTCCTTAAAAAAAAAAAAGTCCGTTGTCCAATGTTCCACATATGGGAAAAAATGATTTAAAAATTTGCAATTTTCCTATTGCATGTAGTTATGGAAAAATTATGCTAGAAGATTATTATTACCCAAATAATGGATTGTTGATGACATCTGTTGCAGAACAAATGATTGCTTTTTTAAAATCCCTGAAAACCAAACTGCAAAAACTTTAATGTGGGTAATTACAGAAAATGTGAACAACTGAGTAATATTTATGTATTGTTAATAAGATTTCTATTTCTATTTCTGCTGTTAAGCTGCGATTAACATGAATTTTGCATGTTGTTTTCTGGCTATCATGAGGTGTATGTCACAGTGGTGCTGGAGATAGAGTGAATGCCTGACACTGAGTCCAAGGACAGTTAAGGAGATGGGAGGCGGCATGACCAGTTTGTCACATGAGCCCATGGAGACATGTGATTGTTGAGGATTATCAGGTCACATAAGCTGGAAAATGCATTTTACGCACAAAATAATGTAAATAATGATAAGTATAGTTGCAAACAGTTATCAGAAATGTTATATACTTAATTACAGAATTCAGAAAGTCATTGAATGTCCTGGATAATTACACAAAAAGTCAGTGTTAGAAGTCACGTGGGTGGGTACCCACCCAAGTGTTGTACCCACCCAGTGCTGCTTGAAATTGCAGTAGCTAAACTGCAGATACATATCAAAACATAATACCAAATTGGAAAGACCTGACTTTCGCTGAGCAGAAAAGCAGCAAAAAGTCATAAGTAGCGATCCTCATTTAAAACTTTATAATGCCATAGTCCAAATTGGTTCATGTGGTCGCAACATTGTGCATTATGAAAGAACTTTTCGTTGGCGTTACGGAGAAATGCAATGGGGTCAATCTTCAGGTCCTTATGTAGGAGACTGTTATGTACGAAATAGTGGGTTTTGGTTCAGATTCACATATATTTTTTTGAAGCGCTTGTAACTTGTGGATATCAGAGGGAGATGTAGCAGCCCAGGCCGGAGATGCGTAAGTCATCGGTGGTCTGATGGTAGAGAGGTAGATGATTCTTTTCTTTGCTAGGTCTAACTTTGAGTATTTTCCAATAAGAACTAGGTATTTCATGACTTGGTAGCGTTGATACAAATTTTCCAGTATTTACACCATTTTTCAATGTCCGGAATGCAGGTTTGAAATTTACTGATCACATGATTGACATTAGCTGAAGTTACCACCAAAGCAGTATCATCTGCATAGCAGGCAAGGATGGAAAAACTACTTAGATGGGGTTTAGGAAAATCCATGACACAGAAATGGTAAAGTATGGGGACAATTACCGAGCCTTGGGGAAGTTCACTCTGAATATTCCTGGATGTTGAGACTGTATTTTCCACCGATCCTTGAAAGGGTCTGTTTGTAATGAATGAAAAAATAAGTAGAATAAGTTCTCATTCAAAGTCGAGATCAATGAGCTTTGTGATTTATCCCTCATGCCAGATGTGGTTAAATGCTTTCGCTACGTCTAGCATGAGGATAGCAACATTCAGTTTGAAGTATAGTGCAGCACCAACAAACTCAGTAATCCGGGTGAGCTGCTTTGTTGTTGAAAGATGTTCCCTGAAGCCAAACTGCTCTGGGGGAAGTTTACCGAGATGTATTTTCATGCGGGTAAGAATAACCCTTTCGAAAATCTTGGTGAGTCCAGGTAGAAGGCTGATGGACCTATATCCTTCTGATGTTGTATGTTTTTTTCCTGGTTTCAGAATCATGATGATTTTAGAAGCTTTTCATTGCAATGGGAAGTATGAGCAGGTCAGACAGGCATTCATGATGCTAACGATTCTGCAGGGATAGAGTTTGGGAGGTTTTTAATTGTTTGATTAGTTATCCCATTGATGCCTGGTGCTTTTTTAAGACTTAGATTCTTGCTGTGTTTTCGAACTTCGTGTGGGGAAGTAAATTTCATGAGATTTTTAGCACAGGGAGCGTTAAGCTAATCACGAAGCTTGAACAATGTCAGAAGTTCAAATTCGGGGTCTGACGGCCAATCGTTTGTCGTGAACTGTTTTTCTAGGTATATCAACTTTTTCTTGCTTTGAAGTGGCAACTTGATTTTGGTAATGTAGAGGATGGTTTATAGAATAAGAGGTCTTGAGATTTTTAATTAAAGATCTAAATGTTTCATCACCTAGATCCAAATTTAACAATTTATTATGAATGAAGTTGAGGGTGCGATTTTTTATTAAGTTTTCAAATAATATCCAGTCTGTGATTTTTCTAGTGTTGTTGACAACAGGTTTGGGTATGCAAAGGTGTAGATTCACTTCACATAGATTTAATTTTAAAATGTTTACATGTAATGCAATTATCTAAAACATTAATTGTTTTCGTAGCTTTATTTATTCAAAATCTTTCTCATAATAAAGTTTGCGTTATTTGAATTCCAGCATGACAGTTCTTGCTATGTGCAAATTTGATCAATAACCTAGTCAATTTACATACGTCTGGCAACAATATTGGATACAGAAATGATTCTTCATCATTTCAATGAATTATCCTAATTCTTATTCTTAAAATATTATCTTCAATCAAAATTCAAAGATTTTAACCTTTGAACTAAATGAATGAAACACTTCTCAGAATTTTCAATTTCAGAAGAAAAAAGTTCAAGGATTTTTCACTTGACACATGTTTTCTGACAATTATTTACATATCTTAAAACCAAGCAAGCTGTCTTAAATGATTTTTCATAATTTAGTATGTTGTTTAGTGTCAAACTCTAGATTCACAGCTGTTCTCATAGAATGAGTTTTTTATTTTTGAGCAGTTTCATCATGTGTGGTGGTGGTAGTGGGGAGTTTAAAAAAAAAAATGCATTATAGATGCATTCAACAAATAAGGGGGAGAACAAACTCAAATACAACTCAACATTGTCTATACATTTCTTGTTCTTCATTAAAAGGGAGGAAAAAATCTAAAGTCTCTGTCTTTGAGTGCAAGAGGCCTTTTCAATGTCGGCACTTATACCAATTGAATTCATTCTAATATGATCAATAATATCAGTATAATTTCTATAAGATTAATTCCTTTACTTAAACAATCATTTAAAGAGGGTTTCCCCTTTTATATAAGCTAGAAGTATCGAAAACCAGGTGAATTTTTGACTTTTTACCAACTAATTTAATCACTGGTCTGTGAGGCAAATAGTGACATTCAATATTCAATTCAGTTTCTCGTATGTGTTTAATGATACTCATTTTTTCCCTTTCTTAGAATACCTTTTGATAATCATGAGAAAGCTTAAGACTTTTTAACCTATTAATCACTTTTTCATATCTCTTTCAAGTTAGTTCTTTATTATAAGATAAATGCATAGAATCACGCTTCTGTGGTAATTCTAGTCCATCTTCCATCCGGAAAGAATTTTTGTTTTGTCTACACTGCATTTGTTTAATTTTAGACAACACATGCCAAAACGTTTTCCACGCAACATTGCATATTATCCATTGTTAAAATAAATGTGTTATTCTCCGCTTTTATAACAGTGTTCTTTGTTTTTATAGTAAGAGCTGTCAATAAAATATTTTTTAAATTTGACTTTTTTTTTGTTCTTTGTCAAAATAACTAACCTAAGACATCTATTTCTGACATTTAGAAAAAAATTTTTTACTGTCAGTATGAATCGATGTTGGTGTACTTGCCTATCTAGAGAAAATTGTTTGGTTAATGCTATCTTATAATGGGAAAGCTTTCACATATTTAATGAGCTAAGTATCTGTGGCCAGATAATTATAATATCTAGCAGTTGAAAAATACAGTATGAAGTCTGAAATCTGAATGCCTAGTATCTGAAATGATCTAATATCTAGACCTTCAGACCAGGATTTTTTTTGAAAAATTTAGGAATGGAGAATGCTATACTTCAGAAAAGAAGATGTGTCAGAAAAGCAACTTTCCTCCTGACCAACTGAGATTCCTTATGTCACTGTCAAATAAATGCCTGCTGGCCAAAGAATTGCACCATTATGGCCAGTGACAATCTATTGAATGACATTTGCTATGACCATATTTTTGGCCCTTCAGTGATGCTGGCGGTGGGATAATATTTTTGTTTGGCCTAAACAATAGGTGAAGCCCGAAACATTTGTTTGGAGTAGGGTGTTACTAATAGTGCTTTTTTTCCCCCATTAGCATAATGGTGGAAAGAGAGAAAGAATTCGATTCAGAAGAAATTCAGTTCAGCTTATATTCAAAATCTAGCTTATTAATTTTTTCAGGTTATTATTATTATTGCTCTCTTATCAAAATTTAAATTTGAATTTTTTATTATGTCAAAAAGGCTTTCTAATTCTGGAGCTATAGCAGGATCTACCATGTATCATACTTGCCTTGGTGCAAGAAAATGACACTGGCACAGTGTGAGCTTAAGAAGGTGCATTTTCAAAACTAGATAAAAGAGCAACTTTATTTTGGTGTAGTTCTGAATGTTATAGAAGGTAAAATTTTTCATTCCAGTAAAAAATTAAAAAAAAAGATATAACAGAAGTTTTCCATTGTGATGAAAGTACCCCAATCAGGAGTCAACGAGCAAACAGTGAACTCTGTAATGTGGTTTTAAATCCAGAAAATATTGCTACCTATAGCTGTAAGGTAATTTCTCACTCCTTTCTGCATGCTTTTGTGGTGTAACTGAAAGCACATGTGACGTGTATTCGGGAGGTCTGGAATTCAAATCCTGCTGAGGACACTGCACATTCACATCTTCAGCATAAATATACCCTAATGACTACAAATGGTGCCCAAACTAAAAGATGGTGGGCAATAATTCATCACCACCAGGAACTGACGACTGGTTCACTTCATCTCCAGTCGCCCTTTAAAAGGGGGTGTATATGAGGTATTTTCTCCCTCCTTTTGGTATGCCTTTGTGGTGTAACTGTAAACACATTTAACATGTATTCAAGAGGTCCAGAGTTTAAATCCTGTTGAGGGCATTGCATATTTTTCATGTCTCCAGTATAAAAAATCCTAATGACTCTACATAGTGATGAAAGTGACAAAAAGATTTTAATTGACGGTTTAGTGGAATTTCCCGACATGGTAATTACAGGATTTGAACACTGGAACTGTGCAAATGAGCATAAAGTTATGCTTGTGTATAAAATTAAAGTATTAAAAGCCACAGCCTAAAGACTTATATGAAAGAAAAGAAAGAGACAAAAAAATGTTTAATAAAACAGATAGATATTGTTTTGCAAACTTTGATGCCGTTAAAAGCCCTAAATGCTTCATTATTTCATAAACAACTACTTCATATTATAATTTTATAATTTCTATGTGTCATCTTGCTAGATTTAAACTGATGATCTAAAACCAGAAATATGCAGAATCACCTAAGTCCTGACGAGTCTAGATCTCGAACTTTATACTGTATTCAGCATTTAGGCCAGCATGGCCAAATGCTTGGTACATATTATTGTATCTCTAAGATATTCTTGGGTGTTTCCTGAATTTAATTTTCTTGCTTTTCTGCAAAATTATAATTAAAGAAAGTATTTAATATTGTCTGATAAATAATTTTATTAGAAAAATTAATCGAAAATGCTTGCAGCATATTATATAATTTTGATTATTTGGACTGACTGTCTTTTAAACTGCATGTGTGGAAGAACATGTTATATGAATAAGTTGATTAATTTTTCTGTTTTTGCTGTTAGTTATTTCTTTAAATTAGATTAAGTTGTTTAAAATTTGAGCAAGGACATGTTCTTTCACAAAACTGAGTACAAAATGTTATAGTAGTATGAAAAAAATAATTTCATAATGTTTCTTAGTATAATATTTATTTTTTACTTGGAAAGTTTTTTTTGCAGAATATTAAGAGTAAATTTTTATTGCCAATTAATGTGTGTTTTGTTTTTATTTTTCTAGAAGCACAGTTTCTTTATAATAGAAAGAATTGTAACCAACCCATGAATGCATTCTTTGAAGCAGAAGAACATCTTCGTGGGAAGAATAGCAGTAATGAAGAAAGTTTTTCAGAATCAGCTAATGAAGTGGATTCTGTGCACAATTCAGATATTGGTACTTAGTTAAATATCTCACTTTTATTTTCTTTTTAAATTTAATTTGCAGAATAGAAAATCATTTGTTAACGAACTGTTAACTTTGCCTGTTTGGTAGATATCAGTTTGTTCTCCTGGTAGGGAAATATTTCAGTGTAAAATGATAGCTGCATAGTGCATCATTCAGTTATACATTTTACTCATTTAATTCATTAGTTTATAGAAGAAAGTTTCATTTCATGCACATTCTTAAGTACTTAATAGATATTGTGTCAAAGTAAAATAATAATTTATAATAACCCTAGGAAAATCATCTTTCTCTGAAGTTAATATGCAAATGCCTCTTTGCCAGATATGCAAGTGAAAGAAAATATTGTGTACATCAACAGAGTAATTCTAGACTCATCTCACCCACAGCATGCATCTGCAGTTCAGAGAAAATCTTAGCCCTAAATAGATGCACAATATTAATTAATTTGACTGCTGTGTCAGTTCAGATTGTTTATGTGGCAGTGTTTGCATTAACAAATGGAAACTATTGCCAGATCGTGTAATATTTTGCAACTTTTGAAAATCTTCTGCTACTAAAATTTGTCTATGTGATTTTGCAAATTTTCTGCTTCCTTTTTGCTTAGAAACTAATAACTTAATTACAGCTTAAACAAAGTTGTCCAGTGACAGTTCTGCAGTCATAGCCCATCAGTGCAGGTGCACTCAATTTTCAACGCTAGGTTGTGTTTTCATTGGTTTCGTTCATTGCTTTGTTTAATATTTTGGTGGTCTATGGGTAGGATTTCAAAATGTAAGTCAGATTATAGCTGCTGTATTAATTAATGTGTGAATTATGAGAAATGTGAAAAGAATTCATTACCACCTTTCAAAAGAATTAGCTTAAAATACTCATGTTTGAGAACTGACTAGAAAGAATGACAACAGACTACAAGTTATATAAATGGGAACTGAGCACACATAAAAAAGGTTTAATGAAGCTCAGTACTTCCTTAAAGCATAAACAAAATTTTGTGTTTGAAATTGGATGGTTGTCTTACAGAGTTCACTGTATTTTTTCTGTATTTCATTTCAAATGCAACTAGATTAATTTTTAAATGAAAAATTGATGAAATGAAATAAAAAATTTAATAAATGAAAGGAAGTCAAAATTTTAGAATCTAAGACATAAATGTCTGTTCGTCATTGGAATAATTATCTCAGTGTATCTGCAAAAATTCCAAGATACCATTCTTTACACTTTTTTCTTTATACACTGATGGGGGGGGGACACGAAGAAGGAATTGTGCTAGGTGAACGAAATTTGCTAGGTGTGTTTATACATCTGAAAGATGATATCTCTTCAAATTTTGTATTATGCCCATAAGTATGGCATTAGTATGGTCGCTGTGACATGCAAATCGGTGTGAACATTCAAATTTGAATATATACTGTAAAGTTCGTGACCATTATTTATCATTGAGATTTGACGTAGTGAATTGGTGTTAGTCAAGAATACTTTTAAGAAGACAAAGAAGCCATTAGCAGCAGCTCAGTGAGTTTGAACAAGGTCGTGGGATAAGGATATGAGAAGATGGATTTTCTTTCTGTGATATTTCAGAAAGACTTGATAGGAATGTATCTGCTGTGGATATTGTTGGCAGCAGTGATCAAGGTTAGGTACTGTCTCAAAACTACATTCCAGATGGCTACATGGTACTACTAAGAGAAAAGATCATTATGTTCGGCGTACGGCTGTGGTGTATCGTACTGCATCTGCAGTAGAAATCAAGCTGCAGTTGGCATCACAGTGACACAACAAACTGTTACAAATTGGTTACTTGAAGGATAGCTCTGAACCAGGTGCCCTGTAGCGTGCATTCCACTGACTCCAAACCATTGCCATTTGCGATGTCAGTGGTGTCAAGCTAGAACTCACTGTAGGATGGAGTGGAGATCTTTTGCATTTCTTGGTGAAAGCTGCTTCTGTCTTGGTGCCAGTGATGGCTGTGTGTTGGTTTGAAGGAGGCCAGAGGAGAGCCTGCAACCAACCTGTCTGCAGCTTAGATGCCTATTGGAGTTATGGTCTGGGGAGCAATTTTGTATGACTCAGGAGGTCTCATGGTTACCACACGCACTCTGTCTGCAAATTTGTACATCAATCTGGTGATTCATCCTGTTCTCCTGACATTCATGAATAGTTTTCAAAGGGTATTTTCCAACAGGATAACTCACCCTCATACTGCTGTGTAACCCAACGTGCTTGAGAGTCAAACATACAGAGTGTCGACATGTTGCCTTATCCTGCTCAGATCACCAGATTTTTCTCCAATAGAACAAGTATAGGACATTATTGGATGAAAACTCCAGCATCATCCACAACCAGCATTAACTGTCCCTGTATTGAGCGATCAAGTGCAATAGGAATTTAACTTCATCCCGCAAATTGACATCTGGCACACGTCTGACACAATGCATGCAGGTTTGCATGCTTTCATTCAGAATTCTGGTGGTTATTCTGGTTATTAATGTACCAGCATTTCACATTTAAAATGGCTCTTGTGCTTGCTTTTACCTGTGATCTTGAAAATTTAATCAATTAAATATGTTACCTGGACAAATGCATTGCCAAAATATTGTTACTCTACAATAATTTTTTCTTGATGTTGGGAATTTTTTTTTCGTCAGTGTAAAATTATGTACACAAATTCAGTGTAAAGTTCTAAGGATCACTTTTATTTACTTCTTTAGTCTATTGGAGAATATTGAACTTGCAGACCATTTGTGGCTCTCTAAAGCAGAATTTCAATGAAGTGGTTTTTCTAGAATTTTATAAGTACTTGCCTTTTTGATTCTTAGAAAGCTATAGTTTTACTGTATTTTACCATAATTATATAGTTATCATTAAACACTAAAATCATTTAGTTACTGAAATTTCTCATTTTAAATATTTTTTTCAAATTCGACGAAATTTATAACAAAACCACCTTTAAATTATTATATTCTTTTTTTTTTCCAGTAGTTACTCATAATTACTGTTAATTACAAAATAAGATATAAAAGTAATTTTAAATCATTAAGTGATACAGCTAATTACCAGTGACCACATATCAACAAACAATAACTGAAAATGCATTCATAGTTGTTGATGAACATCAGTCACTGGGGCTTAGGGAATTGGTCTGTAATTTCTTTACACAAGTCGTAGATCGGGCGAATACTTCATCACTGTAAAAGTTAAGGCTGATGACTCTCCTTTAAGTTTTGATGAGTGTCTGAAACTGTAGAACTTCAGTCTCTAAACCACTGATGTGGGAAGAATAATGAACTTGGAGATGGGACTGTAAATTTGAGATCGTTCGCACATGCAGACTGCTGATTAGATTCTCTCAATTGGGCCTCAGACAACTGCAAGCAGCGTCTTAAATTTGTCTCAGACATAAGTGCTTAATAATTTTTTTGAAGACTTGTGGTGAGGCATAAGCCTATATTAATTTTCAGAACAACAACTATGAAGAATAAGGTAATCTTTTTGGTGAAGAAGCTCATCTGGGAAAATCCAGTCTCATTTTAATAGCTGACAAAGATGTCCTTCCGTTAAGGGATGAAGAGAAACCGCACTGCAACTTGATCCTTGAAAACCATGGGGAGATTGTACTTAAGTTTTCGTTTCTTTCTTTTTTTTTTTTATTTTATACAGTGAAAAAGAAATCTGCTCATGCTTTCTCGTGCAACAACTTTTAAAACCTCGGCTTCTCTAAAATAAGAACCTTTTCTAATTTACTATTAGCTATAAATTAATATCTGCCCATTAAAATACTTTTCTTTAACTCTCTCCGACCAGCGAGAAAAAGGTAATAACTTACAGCCAATTTTCCAAAAAAATTCTAACCCACTTTTAAATGTAACAGACACTGCTCTCATGCAAAACTTCAAGGAATGTTTTCAACCTTATTTCAGTCAGAGCTGTGACAATGGTAGTAATTAACAAATCAGAAAGTTTTATACATCAGACAGTTAAGGGGGTGGGAGCTGAAGCTGTCCGCTGACCTATGACCCGACAAGGGTAGTCTGGGAAGGAAAATCCTTTTCACTAGCCTTTTAAGAAATGTAGTGCATTCAATGGGAAATTGTGTTTAAATGATAAAATGCATTACAAATAATTGATAATAAATGATAAAATACACAAATATTAAATTCATGATGCACTGTGAATTAGTACATAACGAAGTATGTCAGATATGATTGACATGACAACATGGGTAATGCAAATTTTGAGTTCAGCTGTGTGAGATGGCAGCAGTGATGCAGAAACATTATGTCTAATTTATCCCTCTCTTTACTCATTGGAGGAACATACATGCACACACCTGAACATGTATCTCAGGGATTGATGTCTGACAAATTCGGAGGCCAAGTAAGGAGCTTATTGGTGTTTACTTTCAGTTTAATTTGATGTTGTGGTCAGTATATGACAGTTACATTGCTCACAACCATTTGTAACAGGCTGATTCTTTTTTGACTCAACTGGTTACATAGTGCTTAATACCGCTGAATATTGGTTTTTTAAACTTTTTTTGAATTCCTGCCAAATGAGTTGGCTACGTGGTTGGTTCTTGTGGTTTTCCCGTATGTAACATAATATGAGCCAGTTTCCCTTAGAAAGTCCTTCACAAAAGCAATCCTCCCCTTAGGCAGATACTCCTCATGTGATTTACTGTATTCAGTATAACATAACCTAACTTTTTTAAATTTAAATAATGTTTCTGGACCTATGTTATCATGTAAGTGTACTGGTTGCTGTGAAACAGATTTTAATTTCTTTGTGATTTTTAACTTCTCATTTTTCATGTTATGTTTCATCATGACTGAATAATTTTTCTAGGTGCATGGTATTGATACAATAGTTTTTTATAAAAAAGGTCTTGTTTGTCCTTTCTGATTATCACACTCCCAGTTTCAGCATTCAGTAGAAGTATTTTTAAATATACATGCAACAATAGTCAACTGACACATGTAGCATACTATAAACACATTTGAGTATATATGTGGATTAACTTGCTTTGTATTTAACCTTTGTTTTGTAAAGTAATATCCACCAGTTGTAAAAATGTAAGTATTGGCAATACAGATCCCTTTTTCTAAAATTTCTTTTCTTATAAAATGCTCCTTTTTATTATTTATGAGCAGAACAATGCATCTGCTATTTTTTAGTATTCAAAGAAACATTTTTTCTCCAGTTAACAAAGTTGCCAGTGAGATAGCAGATTTTTGTAGTGGTGTCTGAAATCAGAAAGTACCAATTTATTTATCAAGATAAAAAAATGATGTGTCTTGTTTTCAGCTTGAAAATTTTTAGTCTTTCTAATACTTTTGGAAATAAAGTAAAGATCAAATGAATTTACTTTTATTTTGCTTCTTGGAAATTACTGTATTAGTATTTATTACATGACTTACAAGTTAATGAAAGTCACAGAGCTTCTTTCATACTTCTTCCCTTTTTTCCTCCAGAAATGCAGTTTCAGTGTGATCAAGGCAGTCCAGTTAAGCCCATGGATACATTACATAGATCTCCTCTTCCCAATATTACTTCAACTAGTTCACCAGCTCCCAGTGTTAAAGATAGCGAAAAAAGTTTCTACAGCCCAAAATTGAATCCTAGGTTAAAATCTAATTTATCCAGTGTAAATACTGCTGGTAAGAATCTCATTTCAATTATTTAATATATTCTGTATTCTATTTAAGTAAAGGTGTATTTTTTTATTATTTTGTATTTAAAATGATTTTTGAATAAGAATTGGTTAATTTAACTTGAAATTTAATTTCTTTTGTATATTTTATTCTTTAAAATGTGCGGTATTTAATATATAATTTAACAGGTTTTCAGACTAGAAGTTAAAATACCAATCTGCTATATTTATTCAGTATTGAGTATAGTTATTAAAACTAATAAACTCTTTTATAAGATGATTTATAAGCAGACTAATAACTTTAACTCTTTTATAAGCAAATTTATTACCTGCAGCATAATACTAATGTAGCAGAATAGTGATTGTATTTGAACAAGAAAAATGTATGCCCTGTTTTGTTATAGAGCCCATAAATGCTAAATGGTAGTTTTTTTTCTTTTTTTTTTTCAGCAGAATTTACAATTTTATTTACAATGTTGCCAGAAAAAAAAAGGGGGAAGAAAGAAAGAAAAAAAAAGAAAAGAAAATGGATGTCGAAATTAAAAGCTAAGCTGATGCTGATTGCAAAATACATAAATTTGCCCCTGAAAATAAATCAGTATTTTTAGAAGGAGATGCTTTTTCGATTAAGAAACCGGATAAAATGAGTTATGAAGGAATTTTTTTTATTCTGGGGAGTGGTTTCTTTTACACAATAATGCTAGGCCTTGTACAGCATTGTCTATTTAATAGTATCTTTCTAAGCATTTATTTGCAGAGATAAATCACACACCATATTCTTCAGACTTATCACCAGCTGATTTTTTCCTTTTTCCAAAGTTTAAGATGCTTATGAAAGGCCACAGATTTGAAAATGTCCAGATATTAAATCAGATGTTATGCATACTTTCAGAACAATTAGTTCCAATGCCTGTTGTATAATCAAGCTATTCTAAAGTGGCTCTTGCACCAATGCTTAGCAGCTATTGAATTGCCTAAGTAAATGACTAAGAGACCCATTAACAATTAAATAACATTTAACTAATAACAAGTAGTAAAAGAAAGTAGAAACTTAAAGGGATCGAATTCAACATTGCTGCTTCACGGACTCGCATTCACAGTTGAAGGTGAAAGAAAAAGAGAAGTGTCCCTTAGTTGAGTTCTTTCATATTGTTTGAAAAGAATTCATCAATAGCTTCACTTCAGATCTGGTAGAATAGTAAGACTTGATTCTTACGTCTTTCCCTCCTTTTGAGTGGCCTAAAGCAGGATGTTCAGAACTCTTGAGAAATATTACGCAGATCAAAACGGCAAGGTGATTTAATAATTCTTCTGAATGGATAAGTTTGGACATCTAAGTCTGTTCTAAAAAGGTTTCAGTCCGATTGGCATCACCGTGTTTAATCTCTAAAAGAGAATTATTAGATGATAGCTTTAGAGGAAGAATTCTCTGGATAGGTGTGGATACAGTATTAGAGTGAGTTTTCACTTTGGCAGTCCACACTCTACCGCCTTTTCTCAGTATAAGTTTTATAATTGTGGCAAGAGGCCAATTAAGATGTTTTTGGAAATCATCTCCAGTGAGAATGCTACACATAATTTCACATTGCAATAATGTATTTTTTGGTTTTAATGCTAAATTAATAAACCAAGGTACTCTTTGTGAAAGTGCATTCTTAGTTCCTCTAAAAGTTTAGAATGATATCGAATACATTTATGACAGTGATTAGCATTAATAAAATCAGTATCAGTGATCTTAGTCTCAGAATTTTCAAAAAGGAATAAAGACTAGCATAAGGGAGACTAAACCAGCTGAATGTTCAGACAAGTATGTAAGTGGATGTGAATTGATCACAGATTCAGTCACATAAGGTAGGCTGTAATTCTTCATATGTTAGAACTGCTTTTCCAGAAGTTCTCCTTAAAACCACTTTCAGTGTCCTAACAATCCTCCTCTACCAGCCTGCTGACCTGTGCCATGTGTGTGCGTAAATTCAGTTTCTAGTTTTAAAAAAAGCAGCATTCATGAGGATGCATGCACCCTTATGCAAGTGTGATTTTAGGCACAACTACTAAAGCTCTCAATACTGGATAAGAAATAAGTATAAAAATAATTTATAATAGCTAGCAATGTAATATGCATTTTTACGAGGCTCTTGTAATGCTATATTTTGTTTTTTAATACTATATTGGTTTATTTAAAGCTTTACATTTTGATTTATACAGTTTATATAGAATAATTCTTTTTCCCTAACAGTTTAAATAAGGCATTCATTTGACAGTGTGATTAGGTTACTGACTGTCTACCTGCCTATTCACCAGGAATACTGCTTATTACCCAAGGTGTTGCTAAAATTGTGTGTGCAAGAAGAGAGAAAGCATGCATGTAGTCAAGCTTTATACTGGTCCTGAAATTGTGACCTTAGTAACATATATAAAGCATACACATAGAGAAATTGTTTATTAAATTAACATTCAAAATTCTTGATTAAATTAACATTCAAAATTCTTTATTACTTTGTTTGAATAATTGATTAGTTTCCTAATTTAGAAATGAATATCACTTTCTGAACAGAAGGGAAATTTGATTGGATAAAGGATACTATCAAATTTTTTTGCACAATAACACATTGTGTCTACTGTGGTATGAAGTATGCTGCATTATTTACATATATTGTAATCTGTCCTTATGTTTTTATTTAGTAAACTCTTAATTTCTACTGCATTAAATTCTTTCCTCACCCTTTCTTTAGAAGTATTAATTTACATTCATTTTCCTGATACATGTGTTTATGCTAAATGATTTTTTCCATAGTTCCTGATGCTCAGCTTGATTTTCAGTGTAAATCTCAAGTTTTCTCTCAGTCTGGACCTGATTGTTGCAAAGATTCTCCTACTGTAAAATTGGAAACCATACAGGACACTAAACTGTAAGTTTTAATTATGCATGCTTTGTAATTAAATCATTTGCAGCAAAATTCGTAAAAAATGACATTATATTACTGGATTAAATTAAAAAAATTAGATCATATTATTAGGGTAATTGAATTAGATGCGTTTTAGGTAGATTTTGTTAAAATGTGCATTGGGGAGACTAGTTTTTAAACAACTAATAACTTGTAAAGCTTTTATCTTTAATTTCAAATAATAGCAATGAAAAAAAAAATCCTAGTAAGTTCTCACCCCCCTTAATTTTATATCCTTCCAAGTTAAGCTGTTTATTCTTGGTAAATGAGATATTTTTGGAATGTAGCACGCTGGAGTTTTATGGGTTCTTCCATTTTGTGATTTTTTTTTTTTTTTTTTTTTTTTGCTATGCTATGATTTATATGATGAATTTTATATGATGAATAGAGAGATGATTGCATCTGGTATTGGGCTCAGTTTCAAGTCCTGGATGAGGAAAGGATGTAAATGACTGTTGTATCTTTATATTAGAGAGGCACTGGAGATTTTGTTGATCTTGGAAGGTTTCTTGAAAGGTAGCTGGGAAAGAAGGAGGAATATGTCCTTGAACATTATGGACATGCTGCTGCAACCTGTCAGCTTGCAGCTCAAATCTGTTAACTTGAAAAGTAGATATATGATTTGAGGTGTATAAATTCTTTTGGAAAAGGAAGATTGGAGTTAAATGATTATATTTATTATATTTTGATGAATGTTCAGGGTTTCAGGGCAATAGCATAATTATTTATTTATTTAAATTGCCTATAAAACATTTCTAAATTAAAAAGAAAGTAAAAAAGAGAGAGAGAATAGTTGAGAGACCAGCAGTATTTAATAGGTAATTTATCAAGTCTTCCTTTGGTGAACATAAGCTTCGTGTTCTTTAATGATGTAATTTAAAGTCAATTGTAGGCCAATGTCACTTGTAATAGATTTTATGAATTATTCAAGAATTCAATTTGCCTTACTGCTTACCTCTTTAAGTTGAAAGTTTTCTAAATTTGAGAGGACAGTAGCTTAAAAATTCAAAATTTGTAACTAACTGAAAAGGGAAAGAAGTTTACTAGATTGCTGCAATTCTTTCTAATTGAAAAATTTGGTTTTTAATGATTAAAAATTCAAAACATAAAGTCTTTTCTCCATGACAAATGATGAGCAGTTAAATTGATTTCCTGACAGTGAACAATTATTGAAAACATCAAGTTTGTTTTGCAGAGAAACATATCAGTGTAAAATTAGGCAAGAAATCATCTATAGTGTCACATAGATTTTTCATAAAATGGTATCTGCTTGAAGTTGATCAGACATAAGTCCATTTTCTTCAGTAGCAAAAAAGTTTTTCCCGAAAGTTAGTTGGTCTGTCAAAATTTTGGTACTTTTTTTTTTAAACTCTTGAATAAAAAACTGCCTGATTGCTCTTGAATGGATAGATTTTTATTCAAAATCTTCATCAGTCTAAGGTTTCCCACCTCCCAATTTTAAATATTAAATCCCAAAGAAGGAGACATAAAAATTGCAGAAAGGAGTTATTTATATATTTTTTAAAGTATACTGGCTAGATTTGGTATGAAATGAAGACCAAACTGAATGAGATTTTCAATATGAAATATTCAGATTAAAGGCATTGCATGTTATTAAAATGCCAAGAAGGGAAAGGAATTGATTGTAGTTGAATTGTACAAATTTAACCAGATTTTTATGTTAAAGTGTGTCTTTTGCATCTCTAGTGTGTGGTATTAAAATTTTATTTGCAATAACAATTATGAGCAATTCATTTTGAAATAAGTCTTACTATGCCTTGTTCAAATATTATGTGAATTGCTGAATTTTGCAGGTAGAAGTAAGTAACATCTGCATTTGACATTCAGAAAGAACAGAAATAATTATTTTCTGTATAATTTTACTATATGGGAATAGTACAAAAGTTCTAAAGCTTCCGTTTTTCTTCCACATTTTTGATAGAAAAAGTAATACCAGTGTCAGGGCAACAAAGCTCCAAATGAAACCTGATGATATTGGTTTTAGGAAATATTAGAATAAAAAATGTGTGCTTTTAAATGAACTGAAATGCTGTTTAAATTATTTGTTTTTTATACACTATGTTAATGCATTTCATTCTGTTTCTTTTGATATTACTTAAACTGTGTATCTTTTTGTTAGTTTCTTTAAATTTATTACTTTTCTGTTTTTAATTTATTATGCTTATTTTAGTTGAATTATTTATTAATAACTAGCCCAAAGGGGCGTTAAACCCAGAGGGCTATTAGTCTCAAAACGACATTTTACGTCGTTTCACTATCTGCGTTGGTTCACTTTTCAAACTGTTGCCACCAAATATTATTGCTATGTATTATATCTAAAGAAACTAAATGATGAAGAATCTGCATGTGTACGTATGTTTTTTTCATTGTGAGGAAACAGCGGTACCTAGAGCCATAAAATTTTGAATAGTTTAGTTCTCCAACCAAACAGGGGTACTTGGAA
>KK117285.1:69621-99331 GCA_000611955.2 Stegodyphus mimosarum | reverse complement strand
TATGGTTAATAACAAACATGGGCACTGAATTTTTAATTTCGAATTTGTTTTATTATCTATTTCAAATTTTGTAAAACTTTTTCAAGCAATTTCAAAGCGAGCAATGGCAATACTGTGGAAAAAATAATTTTTATCTCCAACGTGCAAAACTCTATATCGGAAATTCTAAAGATATACTGTTTTGCTGTTTTTAAATCTTCTGTGATATTGCTGTTGAATTGAATTTCATGTAGTTTAAGTGTGAAGAACATGATATTTAATAAATAAAGGTAACATACAAAATGTTAAAAAAACACACTTTTTGGCATAATATAAAATCTGAAAGCTTTCAGATTTTCTCTTTTTTTTTTAATTTTATTTAATTATGCATTTATTTCTATCTGCTATTTTTATTCATTGCACATAGGTCTTTTAATAGGACTCTGGATTTCTTAATTTCAGAAATAAAGCCTTTTAGGGAAATTGTAACATTATTCACTTTTCCATAATACTTTTGTAATTTTCAAGGGGGGTATACCATCTGTTTCATTGCTTGATAAATTCCAGATACCTGTGTAGAAAATAACAAATATCTAACACATCAAAGCTAACAGAGTGTGTTTTTTCAAAGAAGACAGCAAAAACTGTGTGTATGGTTGCAACAAGGAAACAAGAGTTATGGTTGATAGCAAATGACATTTATTAGCATTTTATCACTTTTTGTTGACTACCAAAATTCCACCTTTTGCTCAATACATACATAGCAAAATCTGGGTTTGATGGGAAGCAGTTTTTATACCTTTTCTGTTTACCGTTCTGCCGTACTAAAGGCCATTGAGGTTCATTGAAAATGAAATTTTCAATTTTAATATTGCATCACCCTCCAATGTATAAAAGTGCAACACTGACATGTCTGTCTGACACAGTTTGTGTGAAATTTGACGACTTCAATGGGCCAATATATCTGCATTTTTTTTATGGTATATTTTATGTACATTCATGAAAAACTAATTTCCCTTAGATAAAAGCCTTTCATTAAAATCAGCTCAAGACAAGTAGCTTTCATATCTTTTTACTGTATGTTTGTAACCAAATGTGACTAATTGTACTTATTTTTGACTTAGGTGTAATGCAATTTTTAAAAATTTTGTCTTAAAAGTGCTTTCACCATTTGTAGCTAATTGCTTTTGAAAAAGGTTTCTTATGTGGATATTGTTATTCTGCACAGTCTCATTTTCTCCTACATTTTAACTACATTGAGTATTTTGTTAATAGTGTGTTGTACATTTTAGATACATGATTGAAAATTTGTGTTTTACTTCTATTCCAACTAAAAAATTTTATTTCGAAATCTGTTAACAAAATATTTTTTTTTAACTTTTACTTTTGTATAATGCACCCAAAATTTTTTTCTCTGAATTATTATAGTTGCTATTTAACATCAAGTCTTGAGAAAACATTACTTACAAATAAATTTTTTATTTTAAGCCAAGCTTCTGGTCCTTTGAGTGAAAATGTCTCTGAAATTGATAAAAAAGTCTATGAAGCAACTAAAATTAATAATGCTAAGTAAGTACTTACATTATGCATTTCAAATAAAACATGCATAATTATTTATTTTATAGATGTGACAGCAGAGTTTATTTATTTATAGACTGTTTTTAGAACATTTATTTAAAATGATGTACATTTTTAAGATCTTCACTTCCCTTATCAGTTTTGAATATTTCAGTATTGCTCTGAAATAACTTTTCTCATTGTACTATTGATGACAATGCACTGGCATGCAGAATAACCATGTTTTTACCTAGAGTTTGAACTAAACTAATCTGACTATGGAAAATCATACGTAAGATAATAAGTGTTAGGAAAAATATGTACAAAATGCTCAAAGACTTTTTTTGGGGGGGGTCAAGAATGGGTTCTCTGCGATTGCAAATTCAAGTAAATAACCCATCATAAAAATAGGAAGCGATTTTCAGTAGGAGGTCTAATTATCACAAACAGTGTATCAGGTTATACATCATGTGTATGTCTATAGCACAAGAAAGATGGAATTTTTTTCCTTACTGAAATAAAAAGTTAAAGCTGTGATTTTGATGTTTTTAATTCAAATCAAGATTTGAATACATTTTGGTAACCATTGTTCAATTGTATGAGATTTTTTTTTTTTCCTCCTCAGATGTGTTCTCGCTTTTATAATAAGCAATTTATGCAATTTCAAAATACAGTTCTTCATTTCGGATATAATTTGAAAGGTACTTGGCCAAGAAAGAACTGCATATTCCGTTAATTTTAAACTGAAAGTTATCAGTTTTTCAGAGTTATGGCAGAATTGAAGATGATAATATCTCTAAGACACATGATAGTAATTTTAATGGTGGAATGTAGGAAAATGACATTAAAAAAGATTCACCTTTAGCAGAAGGAGACCTTCAGGACTGCTAGAAAATTCTGAGCCAAATATTATAAGGTTTGAATACAATAAAAACAATATTTTTTCAATTCCTTAACCTATGATATCAATTTGTGAACAAATTATTTATAAATTACTTTGCATTCATATATAAACAAATCCTCAAACTTTGGTTGTAGAAACCTCCTTAAAAACTCTTGGCATATATACAGAAATATGCAATAATTATTCTAATTTTATTTTTGAATTATGTTTTAGGTCAGTAAAGTCAGAGAAAGCTGTTTCTGAACTGTATTTAAAGGAAAGAAGTCAGGAAAAGCCTCTCATTAATCTTGTTGTTATCGGGCATGTTGATGCTGGAAAAAGTACTTTGATGGGCCATTTATTATACAGGTATTATAATAACAAATTATCTTAAAGTACTCTAGTATCTGTAGTACAGTGTTTTACAAATTACTCAAAATGTTGCCTTAAATCTGTTCATACTTTTTTTTATGTGCTTTTGTGTTTGTGTTCTCCATCATATAGTATTTTGTAATGTACTTTAAAGTTGTAAGGATTTATTAATTTTTCTAACTAGTTATTTTATGTTCAGTACCTTTAATATCATTCTCGCTTTCCGTTTTCCTGCCAGAAAGCAAACTTTTAATTTATGCATATTTTAACAAAGGTGAAAGAGATAGTACTGGGCTGTCTGGCCATTGAAGAAGAAAGAAGAAGGAAAGAGATAGTATTTAAAGGAAGGTTTTAGATTTTTTAATCAGAGCATGTTCCACCTGTTGAAGGCCATGTTACTAGTGAATCTTCTTGATGGCTGTCTGTCTGTGGCATTGCATTATTCTTGCCTTTAGTGCTCATTATGCCGGCTTAGGCTTGAGTCATCTTTCACGTATTCATTTTATGTAGCCTTTGGCTAACTTATGACTTAGTTAGCTTTAAATTGAATTCATTACTTAGTGGTTTTGTAAGCACAAGAAGGGCCATCTCTTAAATTAGAGTTTTAATAAAAGGCTGTTTTACATCCTTCTTACATTTTCTGTCTGATTACTGGATAGCGTGGTAAGCTGCTTAGGTTCAACTTGAGTCTCGAAATTAGTTTGCGCTTCCAAAGAAGGTGAGTACTCTACAAAGTTTATCATTTCTATATTACCAAAAGAGTTGGGTATAATGAAGTATCTTGCTGCATTTTATTTGAGGTAAGTCAGCAAACGCAGTCACTGCCACAAGTGCAATGTACTTTCACTTTTTTTACAAGATTATCATTGTTGGATCATCACTGTTGTATGATTTACACATATTATATATAATCACAGGAGGACTAGCAAATATTATCTCCCAATTTAATTACCAAATCTCCATTTTTCTTTTTGTAAGTTCTCTTAACTCATTTACTAGTTGTAAAGCCTTACTCCTCTTTCCGTGTACTTTTCCAAACAAGTTTTCCTTTAATGAAAATCTAATCTTGATGATATCGTCTATAAAGTCTTCTAACACTTTACCTCTAATTTTTAGCAGTATCAGCTTCTATTATCTTTAAATTTTATGCAGTTAACTCCATAATTTTATCTAGGCTCTGACTCGGGCCATCTGTAATTTCCTTACTATCCATTTTCTTGTAACTTTTTATCTGATCCACAAATTTTTAAAGCTACTTAACAACTACAAAACTACTATTTTCCCCATCAGTACTGTTTTCAATTACATTTACAGTTTCCTGAGTAGAAGCCTCACCCTCATAAGTATTACAAATGTTTTCAGTTTCATTCATTTACTAATGAATCCAAATACAGGTATAATAGCAACACCATGGTTCAATATTTTATATTCACTTTTTCAAATAATCATAAAAGTTATAAATGCAATTAAAAATAAAAGAATATGGATGCATTTAAAATATCAGAAAATCAATAAAGATCACCTTGAAATTCAAAAATATAAGTTCTAATGCAGCTTCAGTAAAAAAATCATCTAGTGGCATATGAGCTTATTTAAGTCATGCACTAACAATAACATTTGTCCAATGTTGTCGGAGCTAAAAATACCATAAAATAAGCATGAAGAAAAAAATTTCTGGAAGAAGAGAGAATCAGCTTAGTGCAAAATCACTGTCTGTCTTGTTAGGCTTAATTACTCTTATGTGAGTAAAAATGCGAGCAAATTATTTTAAATGATAAATTTGCTTAAAAGAAGAGTTTACATTTGTAAAAATAATCACAATTTCAAAAAGCATGGTATTTTTACCAAGTATACACAATATTTTAAAAATCACTTTCAAGACAAACAGCAACATTGAGTCAGGGATGCTCAGAATATATGAAATTGGGTGCTGCAGTATGAAGTCTAAAGTCCAGATGTCCAATATCTGGAATGATCTAATATCCAGACTACCAGCCCCCAAATAATGGTTAATTAATTTATTTATTAATTAAAAAAATTCTCCTCCCTACAAAATCTAGGAATGGAGAATATAATACTAAACAAAGGGAAGCAGGTGTGACAGAAATTCAGTTTTTCTTCTGACCAATTAAGATTCCTACATGTCACTTCCAGGTGCCAGGTGACTTGCTGGCCAGAATATTGCAGTGCAATCAATAATAATTGATTGAATGTCATTGTATTGATGTTGGTCAGGATTGCAGTTTCTGCCATCCTTAATTTTTATTGCTCTGTCCTGTAAACTCTGCTATCCAGTGTGATAGTCACTTGAGTCAACTCTATTGGGGAAGGATTAGCATTCTTTTATATGACCTAAACAATAAGCCTCAAATAGCTGCCATGTCCATATGTCATTTTCATTAGTTCGAGTTTTGAACAGTCAAAATATCAAAGCATAAAGTGTTTTCTTCGTTGAATGTGTTTTGGGTAATATTGAATGTCATCTTTCACAAGCAGATATGTGCTAGTAGTATAGTTTAAGCAAATCAACCGTAGAAAACAAGGATAAAATTTTTCGTGCTTTGAATCCAAACAAGAGTGACATAAACTAAATTACTGTAGAAGATTAAAATCTAGTATAGATGGGAAATAATATTTTATGCAGCTTTGGAATTGAATTGGAGTAAAACATTAAATGATCTAAGTGCTGTCCTTTTTCCAGTAAAATGTGGAGGAATGTGTCAGTGGTCAGTCTATAGAATTCTTTATGAAAGGCTTCTTTGGGACTGAAAGTGTAGAATTTAAGGAGAGTGATGACCTCTTAAGAACAACTTCATTATATCAGTGCAAATATCACATGGGCTGAAGCTTTCATCAATGCAAATTGTGGAATTATAATGAATGGAACCCTATCTGATGAACTCTTGACATTATGAAGGGCAGTTCCATAGTGGAAGAAAACATGGAGCAAGGTAACAAGAATGCTAATGAAAAGTGTGTTTCAACATTCAGAAAGATGTTGGGTAGTGTCAAGAGTGTGCTAAAACTTATAGAATGTGTGGAAAAGGTAAAATGTAGAAAAATTGCAAATCCTCGAAAATGCTGTAAAGAATATTTTTATTAGAAGTGTTTATAGAAAATAAACAGTAGGTAACAAACTACTTTTGTACTAATTAATGTAATGTAAAATTGAATTTGCTGTATGATTATAAACTTTTGGCATAGTGAATGAATCCACAACAGTTCATTATAAGCAGAGTTAACTTTAACTCAAATAAGAATAAGTAATCTTCTTGGAATTATAAAATAATTTCCTAGAAAAGAAATGTAAAGGAGTGTTACAAAGAGGGTTGGTACTTGAATATTGGACTGTGCTTTCCATGCTTTTATTATGTGCAAGGGGATGGAGTAAATAAAAAAATAATGTTTATCATAATAATTCACTGCAGCTTTAGCGCAAGTCTTGGGCTTATTAATTTACTTTTAATTTCTTTCATTATGTTTATCATAATAATATTTGTTAATGTATTATGTCATCATTTCTGTGCCATTAAAAATGTTTGAAAACCAGCATTATTTCTTAATTTGTACAATGGCTGTGAAAAACAGAGGCTCATGAATTCGTGTATGTTTGCTTCTCAATAAAATGTCACATTCTTCATTTTCCAGCTAGCTCTTTGTTCTAAAATTACAAATAATTGTGTATATTATTTAGAAATTTTGTTACGAAAGTATATTGGATTGAAATGGATCACCTGAATTTCATGTTTTTTCCATGAAAATTAAATCAGTTAGGAGGGGTTATTAAAAACATGCTTTTAGCTACCATTCACGAACCCCAAGATCATAAAAAGTATATATTAATTTAAGAGTGTATATAAGCAAAATTCATATTTATTGAAATTGTTTGTAATTACGTTTTTATGTGTGCATCCAGAATATATATGATCCATATTAAAAATTATTTTGCATTGAAGTCATAAGTACATCTTGAATTTTTAATAAGTACACTCCAAACCAGATTTTTAATTTAAAAAAATTATAATGTGATTCATTCTGATGAATAATTAAAAATCCTTCAATAATGATAATTTCAAGTAGTACTGTAGTCCTGAGGAATAGACTGAGGTTATTCATGCTGATAAAATAAACTTCCATCCCATGGAAAGTTTTTTAATAAGAGGAATTAGCAAGTAGTCTTTAAGCCTTTTTATACTTTAAATGTAAGGAGCTCTTGATATATTTCAGATTTATGTGCTTGACATAATTTCAGTAATAGAAGAAATACTATATTGCAAGAAGGCCCTCCCCCATTAGAAGCAATTTTTGAAAAAAAAAATTGTAATTTGTATTTAAACCATTCTTAATTTCATTAATGATATTTTTCTACTTACATGTATTTTTCAAGATTTTATTAAATCAAAAATCCTTTTTTTCTTTTTCAATTGTACAGTTAGTCTGAGGTATATTAATGTAGTTATGTTTGAATTTTTTAGATTGGGTCAAGTTTCTAAAAGGGCAATGCATAAATTTGAACAAGATTCTAAGAAGCTTGGAAAATCATCTTTCATGTATGCTTGGGTCCTAGATGAAACTTCTGAAGAAAGGTTTGGTAATTTCTTAAATTAGCAAAAATCAGGAATGTTAGTGCCTTTGTTGATGGCAATGATTTTTTCTTTATTTATTTTTAAGGAACCGTGGCATAACAATGGATATTGCTCAGACAAAATTTGAAACAAAACACAAATCTGTTGTACATATTGATGCACCTGGTCACAAAGATTTCATTCCTAATATGATAGTTGGTAATAGACATTGATTCATAAGTTTGTAATATTTAATTTCAAGTAAGAGTATTTTAAAATCATTTCATTGATTTTTAATATTCACTATTAATTAGGTGCTGCTCAAGCAGATGTTGCTATTTTAGTTGTTGATTCTACAAGAGGGGAATTCGAAACAGGGTTTGAAACAGGAGGACAAACAAGGGAGCATACTATGCTGATACGTTCACTTGGTGAGAATTCGTATTTTCTTCATTGCCGTATGTTAAATTATATTTTTAATAAGTTTTCAACTTTGAATTCATTCTTGTTTACTTCTGCATCATTAACTTTTTCTAAGTAGACAACTTTTAGAAATTCACATTTTCTACATAGAGGAGAAATATGCTAGTGTAAAATGTAAAATTAAGCAAAACAACCTCAAATTCATATAGTTTCAAATAAATGTGATCAGTGACAGCCAAACAGTATCTGTTTTTGATCAGATATGTCAAGTTACTGTCTGGCTTCAATAATAATTCCAAATATGGCATAGGTATTTTTCTTAAGAGGGACATATTTTGCACAGGATTAGACAGATCTCATATGTAAGCAATTCATTTTCCTTATCCTTTAAAATGCAGGTTTCATATATGTATTTATTTGTATTGCAAAACATATGATTTATATTATCCTTTTCAGATCTAACTAGCTTTATCCAGCATTATAATTTTATGTTAGAAATCTATTTCTCTCTAAGGGTGAGCTCAAAAACTGTGTAGCCAAATGCTATGAAAAACTGTTATATCACTTGTATTGTAACTTGCAACATTCGTGCAAAAGAAGTTTAGCGAGTAGGCTTACAGGACATGTACATCCAAGAAGTTGAATGCTTTATATGCTAGTGTGAAAAATGTAAACAACAAATTTGTTATTCAATATACGGCCATAAAATTGGTGAAAAGGACTTTTGTCATCAGTATATTGAAAATCCAAATCATTGGAAGGTGATTGCCAGTATCAACACTATGATGTCAGAGAATGCACCAGGGCATGCAAAACACAAAGATTCGAGCATGTGCAGTGCAACACAACTGGCTTAATATTTTGCAAATTTCTTCAGCAGATTTGATCAGATACCAGTCAGTGGTAAATTAACTTGGTTGCTGTTGATTGGCCGAAAGTGGGCTTCATCACAAAACCAAACCACAGTCACATCAAATTCTTGTTTGTCAATCATATCAGCAATAGGGTTGGCAAAACACTAGTGCTGTTCAGTGGCAGTCATGCCATTGAACTGAGTTTGAATTTTGTACTGAAATAGCTTGAACAACAATTTGTTGCAAAGTGTCCCGGTTGATTCTGTCCTGTTGTGAAGCTTGTTTGATTGATGTCCTTGGTCTGTTTTGATATGCAGTTTGTATTTTTTCAATATTTTGAGCCATTTTCACATTTGCTCAATAACCAACATTGCCAACACTGTTAGTACAAACACTACCAGTTCTCTCGAACCTTCTAACCAGACTTTTGATTGTTATAACACTTGGACCAGTTGTCTTCAGCTTGTACTCGGTCACAATTTTTTTTGGCTTCAAAACATGAATGTTTTATAGCTTTTAATGTATATTTATATAATTTATGTATCTACTAATGTATATACTTGTAATATATACACTAATATCATTTTAGAGTCAGTAGCATAAATTATCACTGCTGTAAAATATTCCTAGTGCTTTTTTAATGAATATTTTTAAAAATTAAAAAAGAAATGGCAATTGTAACCAACCAAGTTTGTTATGACTAAGTGTATGGACTATATAATTTAATTATTTGTAACTAACTGGCCACTCTTAGAAGTTTGTTTTTCCTTAATCCTTGTTGTGATTACAAGACAAAGTGTAACTTTACTCCTTACAGCTACTGAGAGTTGAAGTAATTAAAAAAAAACTGTTGTCTCTGATGCTTCAGTGGCTTATTGGAATTATGTATTAAATACTGTATATTAATTGGGTTATGACTTCCACAAATGTGCATGAAGCTATGACACTAACTAGGTCGATAATGTGCAGCTAACTTTCAACACTTTCCAACCATACCAACATCAGGTATTCACATCTTTTCTGATCAGTGGCTCTCTGTCTGTAGGCAAGCAACTGCAGTGGCAACAGCCAAGCTTCTGTTATGGGTCATGCTGATTGTTATTTTACTTTACACTTATGCCACATGACATAAAATTTGCATTATCCTTTGAACTGAGCAAGAATATGATGAAATAAGCCATAAAAGAAAAAATCAATAAAATTAACTATTAGTAAAATTTAAAGAAAAAGCCGCTAAACTTCTTTAAAATATGTCGGACTATTATAAGTTTAAATTGTAAATGTTGCAAGAAATTTTATAGTTTAATGGTAATTACCTGAAAAAATTTATGAAGTAAATTTTATTCTTGAATTTGTTTCGTATTTAAATTAAATGTTAGTGTTACTACAAATGTTTAGGTGTAGATAATTGCTTTAGTTTATTCAGTTCCTATTTGCTTGATAGATCCTTAAATTTTTTCATTGATGTTCCTTAAAAGTCATTAAAAGTACTTAATTCCACATTCAGAAAAGTGTAAGAGCCCTGTGAAAAGTTGTTGATGGGTCTGTATTTAAAGGAACTGCTGATTTAAACATGTGGTATGGAAAAGAACCTTTACAACATCCAGTTCCAACATATAATTGCAAATATTCTAGCACTTGATTGTTTCTTACTTATTAATCTGCTCATTTACGACAGCTATTGATATGTATCAGTAATAATGACACCAAGCATTCAAAAATATTTTATTTAATGTATGATTATTTATAGTGACATTGTTGTAAATAATAAGTCATCAAGTTAATTGTTATCTGTTATTCACTGCAAAGTAAAGATAGATACTTCTCTGATTGGCACTTGCTTAACAACACTTGTGATCTTGCAGCAAATTATTTCAGTTTTATTATTATCCATGGTAATATATTACCATTCACTTGCCCATGTGAAATTGCACTTAGTGTATTTCACAATTTGTAACATGTGGTTGTATGATTAATCGACCAAATCATGGTTGCTCTTAAAATGTGCCTCTCTGTTTCCTGTGTTTTTTTATATATATATATGTTTTTAAAATTCTGATTTGACCAAATATGTTGAAAATAGGTGAGACATTTTAAGCATATGTACTTAAATATTTAGTGACATATATCATAGAGCTTCATGTCATATTGAATTAAAGTATTAAGAATGTGTATCAAATAATTTTCAGTTCCGTTGATTTAAAATTTTTACATTTCAGGTGTCTCACAAATTGCTGTTGCTGTTAATAAAATGGACAATGTTAATTATGCTGAAGAAAGATATAAAGATATTGTAACTAAGATGTCATCATTCTTAAAGCAAGTGGGTTTTAAGGAATGCGATGTAACATTTGTTCCTTGCAGTGGTCTCACTGGAGAAAATTTGTTGAATCCACCTGAAACTCCAGAGCTCAAGAAGTGGTATACTGGTTCTACATTAATTGATGTGATTGGTAAATTTAATTTCAGATTCTTTAAAAATATTTTATTTAACATGCTGTCTTTTTCACATTGAAAGATTCATCTGTACATTGGGAATAAAAACTGATTATAACATTTTGAGATACAGAGGAGGAGTTTTCCATAAAATTTTGTTCTGTATGATTATTGTAAATAATATTAAAATATTTCAAAGAATTGATTAAATTATGCTACAAGACATGAGTTTATATAAATTTCCAAAAATGATGGGGGGGAGGGAATGGAAATTAATGTCTTTTAAGTGTGAGTTGCTCCAGAGTTATTGTTAGGATGAGTAAATTTTTATGAATAGGAATAATTTAACATGGGCACATATTGATGGCATCCAAGGCATTTGATAGGCAGTGATAATGGCTGCTGTTTGTTCAATTTATTTATCATGACAGCAAAACTTTGTAATCACTTCTGTCACAAAAAATAGTGATTCAAGCTAGTGACTGCAGAGTTCAGCTTTTGTGGTTAAATGTGATTCATTTTGCAAGGAGTTCTCATAAATGTGGTATGTATTAATTGTAAATATCTTTCAAACTAATAGTCAACAGGAATCTAGAGATTAAAGATTCCATTGGATTTTCTAGAGCTTACTCATATGTGTAACTTTGGCATGCATTTGCATAAAAAATTTCTTTAATGGACATGTGGTAAGAGCTGATGTTATGTCCTGCATAAATGTGACTTTAAGCAGAAAGATGGCATGACTTGCTAATGCAGGATTATAGAATAAATGCACATTTATAGTGAAAATCATCTAACCAGTTTTTATCAAAGGAAAAATGTTGTAGAATTTTAGATTCCACAAAAACTGTCTTTTGTGGACATAAGTGGGAAAACTATGTCAACACCTTCTTTACTTTTTACTGGATTTCTGTGTCATGAATTGGCAGCTGACAGCCAATTCTATTAACACATATACTGCCATAAAATTATATATATGCTAGAACTTTACCAATAAGAGGATTTCTTCTGGATAAGCCATGCACATATGAGAAAAACTGCACTTTTTGTTCATTCATGGAAATTGCTTTCAAAACATATTTGAAATGTACTCTCTGCACAAACACAGAAAAAGGGGGAGGACAGTTCTATATCATCCGTTCTACTGGGCCAGTTGACGAAAGTTAATGTACATTTTTCATATCTCGAATGCATAATATAAGATAGTTTTATATATAGCATTATTCTAACATAGGTATTTTGATACAAAATCGAACTTTTCCTGCATACCGATTTTTTTCCATATTTTCATTCTACAACTCAAATTGTGCCAAAGTGCCAAGTACTGTAAAAATAGCACTAGTAGTCTTTTTTTTTTAAATTTTACCTCCTCAATATTAATTGAATTTGCTGTATATTTATTAATATTTCTTTTTCTGTTAAACGTAATTGATTCATTCTTTCACAGTTCGAAATTTAGTATCAATCCAATTTGCAGATATTTTCTAATGCATTTTTAAAGTTTGTATTTTTTAGCAATTTCTGTAAATTTTTCAAGAAAACTTTTGAATTATAGCCTTTAAAATTTTTACCATCACCTTAAAGTAGATTAAGCATACCTGCAAAAAATTAGAGTTTTTATTCAAAATTTTCCAAGATGTATGTGAATTTATATATTGGTGAATTTTGAAATTTGGCATATTTGTTATAAGCGATAATAATGCCAAATATGGTTTATGCACTATGTTAAAACTATTTGAAAGAATGAATCATGCACCTTTTTTTCAACTTGTGCACAATGAAAGAGAAAGGAAAATAGGTTATGATAAATTAAGAATTTGTCAAGTTCGAATTCTTTGCGCAAACTGAAAAAGTGCGACAAAATAAATTTTTAAATTTCTATGTATTTCTCACCAAATTTAATATTTAGGCATGATATGAACTATAGAATCAAAATATGAAAAAAAAATCAATATGGTATTTCATAACAAGTCCGATTTTATGTCAAAATACCTGTGTTAGAACAATGCTGTATATAAATCTAATATATATTCTAAGTTGTGCTTTTGAGACATAAAAAATGCAAATTAAATTTCGTCCATTGGCACTGTAGAACAAGAGATGTAGAACTATCCTTTTTTGTGAGTGCAAAGTGTACAAAAAATGTATTACATATTCATAGATAAATGCTTAATGATCAGGACACTCAAGTATCATTTTTTTTCGATTATGGCAAAGCACATTAGGGCTGTCTACCTAGAGGATGCCTTCCTATTGCCTCTTGCTTTTGACACAGTTGGTGGAAATCATTTGAAGAAAAGAATATATTACTTTTTAAAAGTAATATATTTGTTTCAGATAAGTGTTTCAGATTGTTTCCGAAAGAAAATCCAGAAAGAATATCTGTCTGAGTTTGTAAAAAATCTGACTATTAAGACAGGAGGTAATATTCAATTAGGAGATGTTGCGCTTTTGCGATTTGATAGCTCCAAAAGAATTAAATGTCCTTAAGCTAGAATAATGGAACTATTTACCAGACAAGATGTAACAGTAAGTAGCTTGATTGAAATTAACACTTCCATTAAAAGGCCCAGATTAGGAAAGGAGATTCGTTACTTCGTCATGATGTTTGAGAGCTGCATTCTTCCGACTTGACATGATGCAGTTATAAAATTACTTGAAGTCCTGAAATAATACACACTCAAAGTGGATAACAAGTAAAGCAACTCTAAATACTGAGTTTATAAGTACTGTACCTTTACGAACATTGGCTTAAAATGTGCATGTGGATGAGCAGTCACCTGCTTGCAATTTTTGTGTGTGTTGATATCTCCATGCAGTAAAAAGCAGGTCTCATATGTACTCTATATTAAAACACTTATGTTTCCTGTGAAGATTTTAACTTTTGGCAGTTGCTTCTCTTTGTGCAGTATCTGAGCTTTTACCTCTCTGCAGGTAATGTGATTTCACTGTGAAAAATTCGGAAAATATTTTTTGAAAATGTTTTAGGATTGTAAATGTTTTTCATCAGAAATTTCTTTTTAATTCATTATCATTAAATTTAATGCAGAAATTTCGGTATGTTTTCCTGAGAGTCACATTTTTCAGAGAATATTGCATTAAATACAGATTAAATAAATATGCAAGTGCAAAATACAGTAGAAATTAACATTTCTAAGACTATTTTTAAAATACTTTTACCGATTATGTAATATCTATTATTTTGATTTAACAAGCATTTATCATTTAGTAAATTTGTATTGTAATTGATTGTTTGATTATTATATTTTATGTAATCGTGTAATTTTTTTGTAATTTAATTATTTTGCTAAGATTTCATTTCATTTTGTTTCTTTTACTGCTTTGTTTCACTTCTAAGCTTTAAAATCCTTCTTGTAGATAATTTCAAGCCACCAGAAAGACAAGTAGAAAAACCCTTCCGTCTATGTGTGGCTGATGTTTTCAAAGGAACTTCTGGTGGGTTTTGCGTAGCAGGAAAAATTGAAGCTGGATTTGTTAAAAGTGGTGATAAAGTTCTTGTAATGCCAGCTGGAGAACAAGCTGTTGTAAAAGGTATATATTATTATGGAAATGCTTAATAAGTGAGATTTTTATTTAGGATAAGATTTAGAGATATTCTTCATTGATATTAAAAGAAATAACAATGGTAAAGCTCATTTAAAAAATTTTTACAAGTACAGTTTGGAATTTAGAACAATAAATTATGCATCAAAGTAACATGCACTAAAGATTGCAAAGATTATTATTTGCTCTATATTTTGATTCTAAACGTATAAAATAAAAGGAAAGTTTTAAAAAATATATAAATATAAATATTATATATTTAGGCTAAATCAGATAGAGAAATCGTCACACATTATGCCATCAAACATAAATAAGGTTAATTATAGTCAGTACTTTATGTGATTATATATATTTATATATGTGTGTTGAGAGCAAGTGAATAATATCTATAAATGTGAATGTGTTAAAACATCAGCATCGAACATAAAATAAAATACTTTTAGAATGCAGAAATACCACTTGTTGACACTGCAGTAATCTGATGGGAAATAAATAATTTTATGTGCTCTATCTCTATTTTGCAGGTGATGATTTTTCATCAAAGTATGTAGAGGGTAGAACTTTTTTCAGAGCAATTAATGTTTCTATCAGTTAATAGCGTTTGCTCAATTTACATGTAGAATTAAAGCTAGCTAGTTTGACGTTCACGTTAAAGCAGAATTAAACTTTAGATTAAACATAAGTTATTTTTATTTGCAAACTATGCATTTCAAGAGGAATACATAAGATTTTTTTCCTTAAAAAAAGAAATATCTTGGGGAGCTAAACAATTGAAATGCATAGTTTTCTGATATTTAAATATCATTCATTTAATTGAAAAAAGCAAAATATCTTTTTTCCTTTTATATTTCTTTTCCATAGTTGAAATTAAATGTGTGTCACATTTTTAATCAACTATGCATTTCCAAATTATTTTTCCATGAGTTGATGAACATTACAAATTTTTGAAATAGCTATATATGAATATCAAATCACCCAAGAAAAATGTAAGTATATTAATTACTAAGTAGGGAAAACAGCTTCACCAGATAAACTATTAAGTTTATCAAAAAATAAAAAATCAATCTGCAGGTAAGAAGAAAATCATTTTCAACATATTTCGTTAAATACTTGTGAAAAATGAGTAAAAAACTGCACAACCCTAACTGTAGTCCAAATCTCACTCATTTAAACTCGGAAGTTGGTTTCTTCCAATTTTTTGTAAAGTTGAGCACCATATTTTAGTATGAATATTGTAATACCATGTGCACTAAAAATAGTTGCGCTGCATGTTCTATCGGGTTTTAATTAAGTTTCCTGCAACGGCAAATATCGTCCACGCAAACAGTTTGTGTTGACCTGTTGACTCATATTTATTTTGTCAAATGATTTTTGACATTCAAAACAAAGAGACGTGCTTTAGAATAGTGTGTTGTGCAATTTGTAAAAAAATATCGTTATCATTAAGTACAAGGTGTCTGAAATGGAACTGTCGAGGTACCAGAATAGAACCATCATTCACTTCCAGTTCTGTTGAAAAACGTCAGCTACAGAATATCACCAAATCATGTGTATAGCTTTAGGAACTAATGTTGTATAGATGGCACTGTGAAGGTTTGGTACTGAAAGTTCAAAAACAAGGACTATGATGTTCAAGAAGCAGAGCACTCTGGCTGGCCTACTGATGTTGATGAGGCCCGTCTGCACGAACTGGTGGAAGAAGATCAGTATGCATCCGCTCGAGAACTTGCTAAGGAGTTAGACATTAGTGCCATGTCCAGTAGTCACGCTATGCATTGCATAAACTTGACGTACAAGTTCAACCGCTCAGTGTCGCATAAGCTGACTCAAACAGATAAGGACAGACATGCTCATGCTTGCTCTAATCTGCTCGAATATCAATGCAAGAACACAGGCCAGAAAGGGGGTTGGTTTGCACCCAGTGAGCCTGTCAGCAGCAGCACAAAGTGCAATTTGAGTAACAAGAAGATTATGCTTGGGATCTGTTGGGATTGCCGTGGATGAAGAGTATCAGGAAAAGGTAAAGCCCTCAACAGTAAGAGGTACAGTGAGATGCTAGGCTGTGTTGATGCTGGTATCAAAGGAAAATGTTGAACTGAGTGTGGGGCAAAAAAGTAATGTTCCATCAAGAAAATGCAAGACGTGTCTGCATTCACCAGCTGGACTCTGTAGAGACTCGAATGGGATCTTTTGCCACACCCACCATATAGCCCCAACATTTCTCCTTCAGACTTCTACCTTTTTTCACACCTGCAGCTACATCTTGCTAGTGCTGTCTTCCATTCTGCACAGGACGTCCAAAATGAGGTTGATCTGTTTTTGGACTCTCAGCCACCAAGTTTCTGGGCTGAAGCTTTGAAAAACTAGCAAAAAGTTTTCTAAGATAGCAAGAACAATCTGATATTGGAAAAATCAGGTTTTATTTGAACTAAAGATAAATTTATGATGAACATAAAAGAATTAATAATTTTGTATTTTATCTTCTGTAGTTATTTATTTGATAAATGTGTTATAGAAAATTTTAAAAACATAATGAAAAACATCAGTTTTGTTATTTTATATTCATTTTAAAAAAATCCTGTGTATCACTTCTATATCAATTCTGCCCCTGTGTCTACGGAAATCTTGGAATTTATTAACTTCAGACTTCTGATAAAACAGCAGTCAGTGCCGTATACTTTTGCTGTTTACTCACTCAACCAGTTTTTATTCTCAAAATCTCAAATTTGTCACAGGCTCATTTATTTGTTTATTTTTCAGTTATATGACTTGGTTCCCATCAATTGTTTGTGAAGACTTGCAAGTTGTATATGTTTTTATTTTAACATACATAGGTGACTTCTGTTTAAAAAAATCATGTATTTAATATATAAACTCTTAACATTCATTTAAGAAAAATATACAGACTAATCGTTTTGAATTAATATTTAAATGTGACTGACTGGAAACGAAAATTGAATATTTCTTGTCTTAACAATCTAGACAAGTTTATGAAACATTTACTAGATGCTCAAGCAGTTCATATTCACATACGAATTTTATGTAGCCATCTCATTTGCACTCTGGCATAAAGACTAAGGCGATTAGAATAGCTACTTTGGGCATGATTTGTGAAATTACCTGTAAAAGCGTAACCTTAAAATATATTAACTTTTTTGTTAAGATTTTCAGAGGTAAATACGAAGTAACGAATATGAAGTAACCTTGGATCGAATAAATACCAAAATACGAAGTAACCTTGTGTCAGAAATACTTCACTTCACAATCTTTTAGTTTGTAAACAAATTATCGGAATAAAAAAATGCCTTATATGATGAAATGGTGTCTCAAATTGCAAAACTCAAGTTGGTAGCATATGGTTTTCAGAGGGGTTTTGATGTAATCTGTTTCACATAATTAGCAGTCAGGACTTCTGAAAGTATTTGAATACTTTCCATTGCTTAATAAAGCCTGGCAGCAAGTGGCTTACACTGCTGTCAGACTGGTAGACAACATGTGGTCCTTGAAGTGCTTTTACGTGGTCTGCAATGCATTTCCTATAAATCAGTTGACATTATTATAACAAGAATTTGCAGAAAAAGCTTAAGAAATTAATGATTTGATGTTCAGTTTTACATTATTTTCATTACAAAAAATGAATGTGAGTAATGCCTCAAAAAAATCTACATATGGAACTAATTAATTTACACTGTGCTATATATAAATTTTATTCAAAGATTGGAAAATACAGATATGAATAACTTTTTGTCAAAAGATACCTTTAGTTATTAACTTTTGCAGTAGGAGTAATTATATTTTTTGTAAGTACATTTATATGTGAACATTTTTTTTAATGCAGTTGAAAATTATTAAGCCTAAGAAAAGAAACAAATTGATCACTGAGCACATGCAATTCATAACGAAGATAGTTTTTCTAGTAATTTTTCTCCAAGGTCACGAACTTTATGAAAATCAAAATGACTTGAGGTTTATTTTGAGAGAAATAAAGATGTTTCTAAGTTTATAATTATTTACATGCAAATGTATGTGTTTTGTCTGTATGCACTGAAGAAAAATTTAATAAATAAGAAAGAGAATAAGTTATAATTATTAATTCTGAAATTTTTTCCCAGTTTTGAAGTTTTCATAATTTGTTTATTTTCAGTTAAAAGCAAGTTATTTAGTGATTAATTGGGTACATTAGGATTATTTGAAATAAATGTTATTTTATTTCAAATTAATTTATTATTAATTTTAATTAAGTAACTGAAAATTTAATATTTAGCTGTCAGTGTGTTTGAATTACAAAATGTAACCCATGGAAATTTCTTACAAATACCAACCAACCTTTAGATTTCAGACAGAAAATAAGTATAAATTTGAATTTTTCTTTCTGCCTATTTATGTATGCTTTAAGAATTATTTAGTAAATGCAGTTTAAAAACATTTTATTTCTTTAAACTTTCATTTTATATATATATATATATGTAATAATAATATTCCATAGTCAAAAGTACATATAAAACCCTAATTTAATTTTCGTCTTTTATTTTTGTTTATTCCTCAATCCCAATTCTAAATGCATGTTCTTTTCTTTTTAATGGCGACGATCTCTCATTCGAAAGTACGTGAAATTAAATCCACAGCCCCGTAGTCAAATTGATTTTCCCGCTTTTTCCTACACATACAGTTATAGAATGTTCTGGATATATTTAAAGCGAACTGGATTGGCTGATGGGGCTGACGTCATTTCTTGGAAGCTCCGCCTTTCCAGTAATTATAAAAGGACTCGCAAAGGAACATTGGGCGGTCTTTTCGTTAATGTAATGATGGAATAAACATCAATTCAAAAGCTATTAATTGTTCTTCGAAGATGTAAATTTTAACATAGCTGTTTTTCAAGAAAAATAATAAATGGATTCTTTTTGTTATCATCGTTTGTTACTTTGAGCTACGACTACATCACATCATCATGGCACATCACATATATATATAAAAAAAAGTTTGGGCCCATCAGCTGCTGTCAGATCTTGCATTCAGCCTATGTGCAATTTGAGTTTGATATCCCTAACAGGATCATAAATTTGGCCTGGAGGAAATTATCACTAGGTTGGGTTGTTGGTAGAGATTTGGGACTTTTTTAAGTATGTATGATATTGTGTGTTGGCAAAATCATGGGATAGTTAATAGGGAAGACATGGAGAAGTTACTGGAAAACCGTAAAAATGAGCTCAGCATGAAAAAATTATACGAACTTCGGAAGCAGCAAATGAGGTGATTGTGAATGAAATGTCTTTGAAAAGAGGAAGAAGGAAGAATGATCCTAATTCTCTGATCCATGATATTTGTGCAAAATGAGATAAGATGCAAATTTTTAATGTAACAATATCACCCTCATGAAGCAGTAGTAAGCCTTTTCACTGATAATGTTATGTGTCATTTAAGAAATATTTAAAAACATTGGCAACATCAAAACACAATGGTCAAATTTTGACTGAAACAGAAGCACAGTGAGTCTTAGCAGAGTTGACTGTTGCTTTGAAGCAAAGAAAATGTAAAAGAAGATTCCCAAGGAAGACCGTTACGTGATGTTTTTATGGAAGGGGATTTTGCAACCAAAAAATAACCTGCAACATCTGCCATTTGTTCTTCTTACAAATATTTTTAAATTAAAATTTCTTTTTTTTAAACCTGTTTAACATTGCATTAGTTTTTTTTTTATTTTATATTTAGTAATTTCCGTTGGTTTTGGTATATGAATTTTTGCACAAAGTACTGTTGTAAAGTTGTAAGATGTAATCATCTGTGGTCCAGGAACGAGTGAATGCAGTTTACATTAATTCTTATGATGAAAGTTTTGTCAGTTTATGAACACTTTGGTTGACAAATTACCTTCACGAATGAATTAATTTTGTGAACCAAGGTTTCACTTTACACTACTAAAAAGGTAAATGTACATTTTTAACCCCTTCGCGCCGATTGTCACGTCTACGTGCCAGCAACGAACACACTCACTTCCCGGCCGACACGCAGGCGTGCCAGAGCGTTTTCCCGTTTAGTCCTGACTGTCGCGTATTTGTGCCAGTGTCCTGGAATGTTTTAAAAACTATAATTTCTGCTACAAGATGGCACTGTATGTCCATATGGTTTCAGATACATGTACATTAGACCTTCTACTCGAAATGAGAGAAGCATGACTCACATACACGTGTTTTTGATTATATAAACAAAAGGGGAAATAAATGTTTCCGAATCGCGTGGTTTATGACGTCTCTTTAAATTCGCACGTGGTAGTTGTTTATTGTAAGTAGAGAAGTTTTATTTTCGCTAAAGCGTTGGGTATTTCGCTTTGCAGTTCAGTTTTTAGAAAATAATTAGATCTTGTTAGACGTAAATTCCTTCTGTTTTTACCGTTGCAATGTCGAAGCTTTGAAAATATTTAACAGAGCATGAAATAGCAGAAATGATGCAAAATATTTCAGATATTGACTCTGAAACAGATTCTGATAGTAGTGATAGTGATACTATGATATATTCTGATCATAAAGAATCTGGCGAATCTAATGATGATGAGGACATTTCGGACATATGTATGCCGAGTACGTCGAAAGCAAGTACTCCTCCATGGTCATCCACAATAGAAAATTTTTCGGAATTACCGCTCCGTCATTATTCAGTACCCATCTTTCAGAAAAACTCTTAAATGGTATAAGAAGCTTTTCTTCAATATCATGGATATGGCTGTATTTAATGCCAATACTCTTTTCAACAAAAAAAGTAAAAAAAATCATCCTCTCCTGAATTATCGGCTTAATTTAGTTAATCAAATTATTTATCGGTATTCCTCTAAAAGCACCAATGTTAATATCACACCAAGATCAGCAGAATCATTAAATCCGCTCAGATTAACTGAAAGACATTTTCCAAAACTTTGTTCAGAAGAGACTGATAAGAAAACGAGACGACGATGCTTCGTTTGTTCACATTCCCGGAAAAATCCTCCAAAACGGCAAATGAGTTATTACGAGTGCAAGGAATGTAACGTAGGACTGTGTGTAGATCCCTGTTTTCAAATTTTTCATACGAAAAGAGAATTTTAAGTAATATATTTAGTTTTCGGATGTATAATGTTAAAAGTCATAAAATGGTGAGTAATGAAAAAAAATGTGTAAAATATGCATTTAAACAAGAAATAAGGTAATTAAAGTATATATAAAAATATCTATAAAGCCGTTTAAATACTCTATAGAGAATTATTAAACAATGCGTTGATACTTCGGAAATTTCATGGATTTAGGCTTAATAGCAAAAAAGCCCCCGGCCCTGGACGGACGCTCGCGTAAGACACTGCCGGCCTCCGCAATAAGCGCGCGTTTGTGCTACCCGGCGCGAAGGGGTTAAGGAATGTTTCCTGTAATAAGATATTTAATAAATATGTCAACTTATTTTTTCTAGCAATAACTACTGATGAATCTTCACTGCAGCATGGATTTGCTGGAGATCATGTAATACTGCAGCTTAGTGGAATTGAAATGAATAACGTAGCATCTGGTAGCATGGTCTGTGACATAGAGAGACCTGTAAAAGTAACAACTTTGTTTGAAGCAAGACTAGTCATTTTCAACATTTCTACTCCTATTACTAAAGGATATCCAGTGATTTTGCATTATCAGAGCCTGAGTGAGCAAGCACTCATAAAAAAATTAATATCACAGTTAAATCGTAGCACAGGAGAAGTTGTTAAAAAGAAACCAAGGTAATTTTCTCGGCAATGACTAATGGTTTTCATGTTAGACTCTTTAGTCATATAAAATTCATGTTTTTGCATTGTTAAGATCTGTTTATTAAATGAAGTAATAATTAGGTATTAAATTATTAAATATTTGATTTGCATCATTGCCAGCTTTCCAGGTAGATAAGTGAATTCTTTTGGTTTTTAAATTTTAGAATTTAACAAAGAAAATGTTTCCCAGCGATTAATGGAGTTTAATGAATAAATAAAACTGAAATTGCGTGAATTTCATTCCCACACCTCTTGTGATTTTCAGAATATTTTTTCTTGTTAAATTTTATTTGATCAGAATTGTCTTATTGTACTGTAGATATTTGTAGAATTTTTTTACAAAGATTCAATCAAATGTTTAATCTATTAATATTTGTATTTAATTTTATTTTACATCAATAAAAAGTATGACTAATTTTTTCGGTGCAGTATTATATACATTAATTGCTACTTTTATTTTCATTGTATTGAAAAATATTTTTATAAATAGAAGCTTTTCCCCTCTAATCATGATTTTTTCTGTATGAAAGTGTAACCAAACTACAAAAAAGTTTGTAAAATTTAGAAAATCTAATCATATAATAATATGTTTTTCATCAAAATCATGATAAATAGTTCATTAACATAATCATGCATTATAAAGTAAATTTGGAATTCTGTTAAAATCACGTTGCTACGCAGCATGGAAACTCGGTTTTCCATATTATCAAGGTTAGCAGCTGTGGACTTGTTGTGCCTTGTTCTAGTTTAGTGATATTGACCCATTAATTTCAGTTGGTAAAGATTTATTTTGCTTCAAGTACTAAAATTTTAAATAATCATGGAAGCATTGTAATCTAAAATTTATTTAAATGTTGAAAATACTGTAAATGTTCATTTACTGCTTGAAATGTAAACTAACTTCATGGGCACATGTTCAACATTTTTGTATCATAATCAAATTGCTATAGATATGAATAATTTAAAATATTTATTATAATCTCATTTGAAATCCATTCGTTTTTTCATTAATTCAGATAAATTTGTCATAATGCTTTCTATACAAATTCATTTAAAATTTACCATTTAAATCCCTCACCTTTTGGCTGTTATGTTTTTTATTGAACACCATTGCCAAAATGAAAATATTACATCAGTAAAGAAAGTTGACAAGTAATTGTGTAATCTAAGCACAGAATGCCACATTGCAGAATAAAAGGCACTTGCTAAAATGGAATAAAGTTTCAGTAGTAATTGCACTTGCTAAAATGGAATAAAGTTTCAGTAGAATGTATAAAAATATGTTTTTAAATATTTTCTAGGTTGAAAATGTATTTTGCATATGTTATTCTCATATATTTTGGTACTGTTTAAAAATAATCCATAACTTTGTGTCTTTTTTATCTTAGGTGTTTAACAAAAAATAGTAGTGCTGTTGTTGAAATAGAAGTTAATCGTCCTATTTGCATTGAATTATTCAAAGATTATAAAGAGTTGGGTCGAATTATGCTAAGAAGTGGTGGTTCTACAATTGCTGCTGGTTTAGTTACACAAATAAAGTGATTACACACATATGAGGTAAACTGATTTTTCTTAGTATCATTTGTGTTAGAGAATACACTTTTGATCAAATTTTATTCGGCATGAACCTTTTTAATTCTGTTGGCTTGTTGTTATTATTTATTCTGTAAAAAAGGATTAGCATTTGATATATATATATATAGAAAAAATTGCCATTAAAAGTTTAAAGAAAATTTATGTAAATTGTTAATTATAGGTAGGTAGTATTTTTATTACAGGACAGATGTAGGTAAATCATGGAAATTTCATTTGCAACAAAAGTTTTCCTTTGTATGATTTACATTCAAAATAGAAAAAAATTAATAATTTTTTTAAATTGCAGTGTAATAGCAAGTATCCTAAATATAATATGCACATAATTAAAAAGTGCTATATATTACACAGTTTTTTTAACGTAATATGTGTGAAGCACTGCCATTATTATCTGAGGCCATTCTGTATGATAAAATATCTTATTTGTGTGGCTGATATTTTGATAAAAATATCTTTCATATATATATATATATACAGGTTTTCTATTTTAATATAATGTGTATTGCTCCACAGCACATTCAAAATTTAGAAAAAGATCTCTAAACATTTTCACTATTGTCGATGTTGACTTCTGACAGATATTATGTTAAGGAGAAAGTGACCAATTTTTTCATATTACAGAAATCTATCAAACTATGTAATCTTTGTTCTTGTCTTTAGAAACAGGAATATACCTAAAAATTTAAAAATAAATAAATAAAACTCTCTCATCATATAAAAGGCCCTAGGACTTGTACTGTTGAAGTTCAAATATACTACTAGTTTTGAAGATGTGCATGGCTGGCTGACAAAAGTGATATTTCTAATTTTCAAATAAGAATACAAATTTTATCCTCAGCAAATGGACAAACCTTGTTCAGCAATTCAAAATATAAGAAAAAAATAGGAATTTTTATAAATTTGAACAAGAAGTGGATGCATCTAAACAGTCTTATTATATTCTGCAGATCATTGGGCAATGGTGATATGAATTTAGGATGAAAAAATAACCGTTGAGTCACATGCATTATAAATAAAACTGAATTGATTTCGATGATGATCAAACATAGGTCCATCCTTCTTCAAATGGAAAGAAAAAATTTAAGGTGTGAAGAGTAAAGCAGGTTTTGCAATATGTAAGTGTAGTATAATTTTCATGTAAATTCTAAGAAAGTTATTTTTAATTCATTAATGTAAATATTAAAATTATTTTTAAGTGAAAAATAATCCAATAGATAAAGAAAAGTTAGAAACGAAGTATCGTAAATGTGGGAATTTGTTTCATAACCAGTGAAAAATGTGTATTTTCAAGTTAAAGACTGATCATCATAAGGGTACAGACACTTTTATTGTAGACAGCCTTGTAGAAGTTTCTGCTTTGGTAAATTGTGGCCAACTTGCATAGAGGTGCTAATGCCTTTATAAAGGGGCACTCATATAATGATGTTTCAGTACTGTAAAGTTTCTTAAAGCAATGTACCCTATATTAGGCAGTAGTTAGTTTTTTTTAGGAAAACTATTCTTAGTGCTAGTAATACCTGCATAATTACTAAAACCATTCATTATACTGGTGGACATCTTTGCACAGATTTTATCTTCAGAAATTTGAAACAGTATGAAAGATTTGCTTAAATCAGTACTCTAGCCCAGCACTGTTCAACAGAAATACACACATGTACAGTCAAACAAATGTGAATTGGTCGCTTTTTCATCAGATGAAATAGGGTGTTTTTTTTTTTAATTTAAAAAAATTATTAATAAATCTCTTCTATATGTTTAAAGAAAATTACTAGAATAAAATAATCGAAATTATTACAGCATTACTGCAATAATGACAATGATGACCAATATCGTATTTATATTGGCACGAGCTGTACCTGTAGTCAAATGCTTAAAGACTGACTGCTGAAAATAAGTTGTACATCCCAGGTTCAAATCCATGCAAACAAGTAGGCTGGCTGCATATTGGTTTCTCCCATGTGTAACATAAATATGAGCATTCATTTCTCTTAGGAAGTCTTTGCCAGAGGCATCCCTCCCTGAGGCAGATAGCTCTCATGCTTTGCTGTGTTCAAAATAACCATCCACTGGCCAGGATGTTCCATTTGAAATATGATGCTTGCCATGTAAATGTATGTGGATCGACACATTACTAATATATGTTTATCAGATGAAAGCGAAATAATATTTTAATTTTAAATTTAAAATGTATCTGTAGTGTTTCATTTGTAAAGAAAATCATTAGAATAAGAGTAAATTGCTACAGTATTACTGATTGATTTTATATGGAAAATAATGACATAATTAATAGCAGTGCAAGAAGACAGTACTCAAATAATAATAAAACATCTGTTTATGCCTATTTATTTGCTAATTGTGTATGAGAATTCAGAAACTGCACATGTGTTTAATCAAGAGAATTGCTTTGTAACGTACAGTGGAAGCCTCAGGTACAATAGAACTCCATGGGTTCAAAATTGCCTATATAATGCTGCAGTATGTTTACCCTAGTAGCCCCTTTTTTTAGCTTGAAAGAACGGCTATTACATTGGCCATGTTTTTCTTTCTTTTTTTTTTTTCTCATTTTTGTGATAAAGACCCTATGATAACTATCAGTCGTAATGTCTCCAAAGGCTTCATCAGAGAGCTGTGTATAAAGTGTTTGTTTTCCATGTGTTTTATTTGCTAATGAGCTTATGTGTAATCTAAAGATCACACATTTGTCAGATCAAAAGAATACAAGTAGTGGAAGTCTTGGCAACTATTCAGGAACCCTTTGGACGAGAAATGGTTAGTATAATAGCCATAGTGTGTGCAGTTTAAAAAGGTGGTTATTGTATTGGCCATGTCTTTTCCTCTATTTTTCAACAAAACCTTTAGATTAACAATTAATTTTAATATTCTTTGCACCTGAATTTATTATCATTATCAAAGAGCTTTTTATGAAATATTGGTTTTTCACCTTTTTGCCATTCCATCATAGCTGTTTGGCAAATAGGTAATAATGCAACTTTTAGAAGCTGCACACTTGTACTTTCATTGCAGATAGTGCAGCCAAAAAGTGAGCTAGCTATTGAATGAAAGGCAGAGTTACCAACTCTCCCGATTTAGGCGGGGAGACTTCCAATTTCTGACCATACTCCTGCCAATCCGACTTTTAACATGTTTCTTCCAACTTTCTTGTATTCTTAAAATTTCTTACGATTTTTATGTATGTTGGCAAAATACTTCATTATTTGCTCCAAAAAAGTGATTTTTGGCATCTGAAAACCGCTTGTTTGTCTCTAGATCCGTGTAAAATAAACCGAAGTTGTTTCATGACTGAGACATGGCGCATTTCTGCTTTGTGTATGAGAACCCGAAAACGTGCCCACAAAATAAAAGCGTAAAGCTCTCCTAAAACAAACAAAAAAAAAAAAAAAATTCCTTGACAAGGGCTGCATTTTCCGATTATTGTATGTTCTTGTGAAGAACGAAAATTTTAAGTTTTTGTCTGTGGACCTTTACAATGCTTTTTGCTTTTTTGTGCACTCCATTTTGCCATCATACAATGTTCTTAACACATTTCTACATTACGGAATTACATTATTTCATGTTTTGCAATCAATGGTTAGTGATCTGGTTAAAGTGTTTAATGATCAAGGAAACTGATTAGAGTATTTTTTTATTATTAGAAGGTACCAGTAATGAAACTGCTTTTTTTTTTTTCACGTGTAAGTATTTTTCTATTCTTTGCATTTAAAAAATAATATCTGAACTTTCAGATATTAATTATTGTACAGTTTAAATTAAATTTGTTATTAAAAATATATTTGCTTTCTACATATTTTTATTGTTTAAAAAAACTTTTTGTTGTCGAGAAAATTCTCCTGATTTCTTAAAAAAATCTTCTGATTTGTTAACTGTCGTAGGTTGGCAAGTATGGAAAGGTAATAGAATAGTCTTCCCCCCTTTTTTTGTTCTGAAAGCGCTTCTGTTGAAATAAAATGTATGGCAATTATCATTGGTGTTAAGAGTAAAGTATATTCGTAGTTGCTTTGTAAGGTTCATATTCCAACTATGCGTATGCTCATAGTTGTCAAAGATTGGGTCTAATTCCTATAACGTATAGCAACTTTTTCCAGAAAATTGTGTTTTTCACATTGAAGTCCCCCCCAGCAGTTTTGTGCACCTTGAAAGACTTTGAATTTTCCCTTCCGTAAATTAGATTTTGAGATCAAGCTAGACTGTTTTATTTTGGCAGAGCATTAGGAAATAACCTTCCTTAGGAGGGATGCATTTGTGGATGACATTGTAAGCTCGCACTGACACTCGGTGGAGGACTTTTTTTTTTTTCATTAAATCATATTAACGTTTTTTTATCTCTGCTTGAGCATCACATTTTTCTTAATGTTATATGATATTCAAGTATACCAGACAAAACTGAATTCAAATTTTATTTTCTTCTGCGATATTCATGTTTAGTCAGCTTGAAAATAATCCATATGTATTTAGCTTTCTAGAAAAAAATTTAGATAGCAGTGCATAATTTTTCCAATCTTCCTTGAAGTGTCTAATTAATTTTTCATAGGTCATCTAGAAAACCTTTCCTTTTACTCTGCAAAATGTCTCACTATGATATCTCTTATGTAGACAGAAAAGGCATGTAGCAGATAGAATGGGTATTTTAGCTGAAATTTTGATTTCATAGTATATCAGTTTTGATCGATGGAGGGAAGCTAACTTGGGATATTGAACTGACGTAGTCTCATCTTTTAAGTTTCATGCATAAATATTACTCAATTATTATGCAGAGTAGAAAAACAAAATAAATAAATAAAAAATAAACATCTGAAACGTTTCAACTTTTGATGGTCCCCCAAAAGATTTGTTAAGGTATTTTGTGCTCTTTGTGAGCTTGCAGTCTACCAGTCTGCTGTTACACTCACTTTTACTAACCCTCCCCTCTTTTTTAAAAAAAATTTTTTTAGTTTTATTATTAAGCATAATTTTCTTCTCATTTATGCCACGTACAATTCAACAGAAAAATTACAAAAATTTTAAAAACAGCATAGCAATATACATTTAGAATTCTCAGTGCAGCATTAGATATTGGCATACATTTTTCTTTTCTTCCCCCTTCTGGTCTTTATTTAGTTCGTCATATCAATGTTCAGTTTTCTTACTAAGATGGCTTAACAAAACTTTTTTTATCTTTTTATTATTCATGTCTTGTGTATTTACTTTATATATTAAATGTGATATTCTTGGCCGTTACACTGTATAAAATTCGGTTCAACAGCAAAATCACAAAATATTTAAAAACAGCATATCTTTAGAATTTCCAATAGACAGTCTTGCATGACGGAGATAATTTTTTTTTTTCCATACAGTGTTCAAACTGCTTGCTTTGAAATCATTGAATTTGTTACTCAAAAATTCATTAAAAGTTTTACAAAATATGAAATAGATAATAAAACAAACTTGAAATTCGGGTGGAGGATTACATTATTCAAAATTTGATGGCTCTGGGTACTGTTGTTTTTTCATAGTGCGATAAATGTGCATACATTCATGTAGATTCTTCATTATTGAATTTATTTAATTATAATACAGGGCAATAATAATTAGTGGCAAAAATTTGAAAAGTGATACACTGTTTATAGTGATTCCAAAGCAAAATGCTGTTTCGGGACTAATACTCCATTTAGCACTAACGTCTCTTTTGGAAAAAAAAAAAAAAATTAAAAAAGTGCACAAAGAG
>KK117285.1:1263-63902 GCA_000611955.2 Stegodyphus mimosarum | reverse complement strand
GCTTAATGTCTTCACTTTCAAGGAATTCATCAACGAGGTTTGCTCGATGTGGACGGGCATTATCATCCATAAATAAAAAGTCAGGTCCATATGCACCCCTGAAAAGTCTTACATAAGGATCTAAGACCTCATCCCGATATATCTGGCCTGTCACAGATCCGCTGCTGAACACGTGTAGGGGCGTATGTCCATCGATCATTATTCCACCCCATACCATCACACATCCACTACCGAAACGGTCACGTTCCACAATGTTCGAGGGATCATTTCGTGTTCCTGACTCCCTCCAGATGTAAGCACGTTTAGAATCACCAGTTAAACTAAACCGCGACTCATCAGTAAAGAGAACATGGGACCATTGATGTTCAGTCCAGTTTTGATGTTCTTTACACTAATTAAAGCGATCCCTCTTTTTCTGAGAAGACAGTAAAACACACACCCTTGGCTTTCTGACATAAAGGCCTTCTGTATATTGTTTGCCGTGATGGAACAGTTCCAGTGGCGGCTGCAAGCTCTGAACTTAACTGGCGAGCAGTAGCCTTTCTGTTACGACGGGCAGTTAATGCCAGGTACCGATCTTCAGAAGCAGTTGTCATTTGTTTCCGACCTTGTCCAGGCCTCCTTACAACACTTCCATCATTTTGAAACTGTTTCCATAGCTTAGAGACTGTCTGTCTTGAAATATTCAGACATGTGGCTGTTTCCATGATTGATTGCCCTGCTTCTAAACGGCCGATAATTCGCCACTTTACAGATTCTTCCAAATGATACTTCGAAGCCATGACAAACCGCTTTGAGTCCCTACACACTGAAATCAAACACTATGTTGCAGAAATTCACTCAAATTCAGTTTGCGCAAAGCGCTTGATTCACCCTTGGATGACGTAATGCCTAGATTTGCATATCACAAACCGTTTGATTACTTTTGATTGGATAATGCTAATTAGGCTTGGTTTTCACACATTTCCCTGCAAATACGGATCACATTGATTCGATATTTCATTGAATATCATCAATTTTGGGTATGTAAAGATAATTTTGGACATGAGTGTATATCTAAACAGGATTGAACCCTTTAAAGGGAAATATACCGGTTGTTTGTCAATTTTTTAACCTCCTAAAAAATGCTAATTTTTCTACACCAAAAGCTGTAATCGTAAATTTCTAGTATTTCCTTTTGATTCTAAATGGCAGCACTACCCTATGATTGCTCAATATTTTGCAGCTATCAGATTAATATACCTCGTTCCAAAGTATAATGTTTGAAGATTCATAAAATTCTATTGCAGAGGAAAATAAAATTCAAAATCTGTAAATATATGCTGAATCATATATATTTACTGCATTTCAGTCAGAACTGATAAAAGATTATTTATACAATTTTAAGACCGATATATACCCATATTGAGGGTACCACACCAATAGATGGCATCACCAGGCTTTTCCTTCTCTATTCTGTGAGATGACAGAATTTCTTTATATTACAATTGTTCAGGATTTTATATTATTTTCATGATGGGAGGGAGAGGTTAACTGAGCCTGTGCTGATAATGAATAAAATTATTTTAGTTTCTTTTTATTCTTTGTTTATTCCAGTTTCTCATTTGTCTCTGTTTAGCTAAAATTTTAATTTCATCCTTTTCCGGAATAAAGACTCATTGATTTCAAAATTGTTGTCTAGCATCAAAAAGTTACACAATTATAGGGGTTAAATGTGGCATGTAAGCCTCAAAAGACAACCATCTCTTCATGTTTTTCAAAATCCTAGAAATCAATGGAAATGGTAAGAGGTGATTGATAGCAAATTTGTAATGCTCTCCCCACAAAGAGGCTGTGATAATATCACACAAGAGGAAAGCTCACTTACAAACAGGAGAAACAGAAATGCACTTTAGGTCTGTCTCTTAGTGAAATGGAAAAAATGCTCATCTGAAAGCATGCTTTTATGCTTTAGGTTATCGTCTTTGTTAATTCCAGATGAGATACTAGGAAACATGAGAGAAAGTTTTCCCCTGCGTTAGGATACAAGTACATGATTTTCGAAATAAGTATTCAGATTTGGTGAGAGTAGGGAAGATATTTCCAAAGGCAGTTTTAGATGCAAAATATTTGTCCTTTGAAGAAAAAAAGAGGGGGCAAATATTTGAATTTTTTTTTTTTTGTTTGTTTGTTTTGATCAAACAATATAAGGGCTTTGAGTTGTATCACAAAATAAAATCGTTTAACAGCTTTTCTTCCTGAACAAAATGATATATTTCAACCTATATTTGGAAAAAAATTAAAAAGGACCCCTTACAGAGTCCGATAATCGAAATCGATTCTTGCTATCATAGCATGAAGTATGCTCTTTTTATATGTTATCTAAAGCATAAAATATAACTTCAAAAATGGAACGTAATTTTTCAGCTGAGTTGCAGTGTTTCATTTTTCAATTTTTCGCCTGAGTTACATATCCTTGTAACATTATATTAATTCAATTGCAGTATGATACAGTTTACAAATGCAATGTTTTATTTCCTAATTTTTTTCATAAAATAATAATATTGAATTTAAATCACTTTCAAAAGTTTTTTACCCATATTTTACATAAGTATATTCAGCTGGGTGGCATCATCAAAGTGCATAAAGATGTAAATTTTATTTTTAAAATTTTAAAAGTTTTTGACGTCAGACTTATATAACTGTATTCAAGCACCCATCTCTATAGACGCACGTCAAAACTACGCAAAAATGCACGAAAAAAGCAAAAATTAACAATTGGCAGCTGCCTAGGAAAAAAATTGTCTTGGATGGGCGCCTATATAAAATATATACTGGCCCTCAAAATTCAGGATTTCGTTCTTGATTTCTTTTATGTCTGATTTTGTGTTCTTAGGGTTCATAACTTTGAATTTATGCAAAATTTTACCACAATTTAAATAATTTTATATACCGCCCCTCAAAGGGTTAAAACCCGAAAAGTAGAAGCCATTCACAAGTTTCCCAAACTAAACACTTTAACGCAGTTAAGAAATTTTCTCGGCATTTTTAACTTTTACAGGCGTTTTGTCCGAAGAGCTTCGCATATTTTAGATCCCCTTGAATAGGTTATTCGAAGACCGCATTAATAAAAAGAAACCCTCACAGTCAAGTAACATTAAAAAAGACCCTCTCGAGAGACGACGAGGCTGAGGAAGCATTCACCAATGCAAAAGAGGTAGTCACCAGGGCTACCCATCTCAGACATCCAGTTCCTCGTCCTACTTCTAAACTCTATACTGATTGTTGTATCGGGCGTTGCGGTTGGCAACTCATTAATGCAATTCAATTTGGGAACCACTGAGTTTTCTATCCGTTAAACTCAGGAAAATGGTCAGTCTATGATCGAGAACTACTGGTTATATATTTGTCGAGTAAGAAATTTCGGTACGTGCTACAAGGCTGGGCCTTTACAAAGCAACTTTAAGCAAAAGCCCGAAAAATGTTCTCCACGAAAACTTCGTTATCTTGATTTTATTGGCAAATTTCCTGCTGGTGTACGATACAACAAACAGAGTTGCCAGCTCTCCCGATTTCTGACCGTTCTCTCGCCAACCCGATTTGCAATATATTTCTCCCGACTTTCATTCTTAAAACTTTTCACGATTTTTATTAGCTTGGCTTAATACTTCATTATTTGCATCCTCCAAAAAAAGTGATTTGGGGTGTGTGAAAGCACTTGGTTTTTCTCTAGACTACAGAGAAAACCAAAGTAGTTTCATCAGTGAGAAATTATGGCGCGTTTCTACTTTATGAGTGAGAACACGTGTCCGAAAACTTCATATTCCATTTCTCCAATGAGCATCGAGTGCCACTGCGTGTCATCTAGCACATATTCGGCGAAGAAGCGCAAAGCAAGACCGAGGTTATTATTTCGTTCATCTTGTCGCTAACGTGTGAATATACGTTGTTTCCAGAAATAGTTTAAAACACTACGATATTTCATATTAGTTATGTCTGCGAAAAAGGTGAAATACTCAGTTACTTTTAAAAAATCGTACACAGATGACTTTTCTTCTAATATTTCTTCAAGAAAATGTAATGCGTTTACAATTTGTACCGTTTGTCATTGCGATTTTTCGATTTCGCGCGGTGGAAGGGCCGATTTTCTCAAACACGTTCGTACACAAAAACACAAGGCCAACATGAGTTCCATTGAAAAAAAACTATGGCGACAAAGGACCAAAAGGTTATTAGTGCTGAACATACTGTTTGCATTTAAGAATTAATAACTGAACTGGCAGATACTAATTAGTAACTATTTGAAGTTAATTCATTATTAAAAAAAATATTTTTTTATCATTTAAAAATCTTTTTGTCATTGAAAATAAATCTCCCGATTTCTAAAAAAATTCCCCCCGATTTTTGAGTGTCGTAGGTTGGCAAGTATGAACAAAGATCGTCACAACATTTTTGCGGATGACTTATCCAGGGTAGAAATAGATGCAGTTTCTGATAATCAACATATTGATTATAAAAAGTTATCTGAAGCAGGACTCCGAAATTCAAAATTATCTCTCTCAATCTTGACTAGTTTTTTAAACTTCAGAACCATTATTTTCCTTTAGAAGATGTCATTCTTTTTACCACAATATGGTCTCATGTATATCTCGCCATTCATTCCTGAATCTTTTTGCACTAAAAGTTTTCAGCAGATTCAGTGTCTTTCTCATGCCGACATTTCAGTCTCAACAAAACTAATCACTGAGTGATATTTATGGTCTGATATGGGGAAATTATTTAATTTATTAATAATTTAGAAATTATTTTAGCCGTTTAATCTTGTCTACGATGCCATCCTCCGCTGCCCTTCATAATGCGTCTGGTGATAAAATATAAATTGATGGGAAGTTAAATGTAAACATCACGTTTGGAAGTGCCGCCTGCCATCACACGGAGTGTGTGGCAGATATTACAGATCCTTGCATACTCGGATTGGACTTACTTTCTAAGGAAATAAAATTTTTTCCTTAGACTTTAAATGTAATGAACTGCATTCAGCCTATGAAGACATAACTATCCGTCATCCAAACGCCGACGCCTTGTGTGCAAGACCCTGCTTAGAAAGCTGCCGATATTGTTCAGGATCGAAGGGAAAGACGAGCTGCTTAGTCCAGTTGTACAAGAAGTTGTCCAGTTGTACAACATCGATCAGCCGATGTTGATGTACAACATCAGCCGATGTTGTACATCAACATCGGCTGATCGAGACCCGTAGAGTGACAAAGAAGTCAGGAAAGACCAGCTGGAAGACGGCAACATTAAATCCGTAATTTACTTAATAAAGTGTTCAAACAGTAAACCCACCTGCAGGACATTTCTATCTATAACCCTACCACAAAACAATATTAGGCTCTGTGGGACTTACTCCATATTCGAAACGGCGTCTTATACCAGAAATTCGAATCAGATGGTGGAAAGGCTTTTCGATGACAGTTGATACTTCCAAGATCTCGGATCCCGAACGTCCTTAAGGAACTACATCGCAGCCCTACAGAGGGCCATTTCGGAATAATGAAAATTTTGCAGAGAGTTCGAGAGTTCTTCTGCTGGAGTAATGCAAAAGGTGACGTGCAAAAGTGGTGCCAATCTTGCGATGTCTGTGCGGGTCCGAAAGGGCCGAAGAAACGCAGTGGAAGGAAGCTACAACATTACAATGTAGGAGCACCTTTGGAACGTATCGTTTTTGACATCCTAGGACGTGTACCACGAACTGCTGACGCCTTGTCTGTAAACAAGGCAACAAATGCATCTTCATTGTCATTGATTACTTCACCAAGTGATCTGAAGCACATCCTTTTCCTGATCAAAAGGCTGTCAGCGTAGCAGAGATAATGATACAGCACAGGAATCCAAGTTCCGAGTGCCTTTTCAGTTAGAATCCGATCAAGGAAGAAATTTTGCATCGGCTGTAATTAAAGACTTCTGCAAACTACTCGGCATCGACATTTACATCCCCCAGGGCTAAAGGGCTGGTCCTTCGGCTTCCCGCAGCTGAAACCGGAAGAAGAGACTGATGACGTAATTGGGTTCGCTTGCTGCTTTGAGTGTGTTATTCCACCTTCGGTTTCATGAGTATTTGCTTGAAAATCAAAAGGTTTTAAAGAATTGTTTGGTAAATAATATCGTTAAGGGATTTTGTCTCATGAAATTACAATATATATGCATTTATATCTGACCTAGTAATGTAGCTATGGCATATTTATTTAAACTATAGTACGCGTAAAACATAAGCTTAAACTAATATTTAAAGACGAATATGCATTAAATGTGGTTCATTTTCCCACAATGTTTTTTAAACGCATGTAAAAACATTGATAAATTTCCAGATTTACGAAGAATTCTTCTAGAGTTAAAATATCGCAAATAATGTCGCACGCTGCGTTACAGAAATATTAAATAAAATTATGCAAACGTACTTTCAGAGTATGTGCTAGAAAGACCTTAGAAACCCATCTGATTAAAATTTAATTAATGCTAACAGTAAATTTTATAATACATTAAATCCAAACATTTCGCTTCATTAAATTATGTGTTTCAATTAGCACCGGAAATGAGTTAATAAGATTTTTGTAAGCCTTGGCAGTGACTATTAGGAAAGCATTATTACGAATCATCAGGATTTACATGCAGCGTCCTTAGTCATAAAATAATAAAAATATTTTTAATTGATATTTATATACTTTCTTATGTATACTCGTGCATTCTTATATTTTAAAAGTATGTATTCTAATGCTAAATTTATCTCCATGCAGAATTTCATGATTTATTTTACATATGAATTATTAGTCATATATGTTTAGTAACTTATTAGTTATATGACTTAATTTATTCACTTTGTAGCTCTTTATAAAAAGCTACACAGTGCATAAAATAAGTCATATAACAAATTACGTGAATAATAAACCAAATAATGATTTTAAATATTATTTATGGTACAATAAAAGGAATTGATTTACGTGATTTCTTTCCATTTAACTATTTTCTGATTAGCTTTTCTTGCCGACACAAGGCATGCATTCCAGTTCAAGTGCCAAACTCTTATGAATGCTCGTCGTAAACAGCAAATAAACGAATCGTGTGCTTATTGACGGAGGGAAAACGTTTCTCAAGTTTAGAAATATGATTTTTTATTTCTCCCATACATTTTCAAAAATTTTCTTCAAACTTCGTGGAGGCTTTTAAAGGAAAATGGCTCTTATCTGCCTATGATTTTGGTATATATGCTTTAAACGTATATTTTAATTATCTGTAATTTTCCATTTTCTTGATTAACTTTTAGCCCGAAAAGGATGTTAGTCACGAGTGGGATCACGAGTCTCGAAACGGCATTTTGCGTTGAATCACTGTAAACGGCGCATACTTTTCATATTGTAGCCACCAAATATTATCACCCTGTGTTATAATTAAAGAAATTAAATAATGAAGAATCTGCATGAATGTATGCATGTTTCTCGAACTGTGAAAAAACAACGGTACCTTAGAGCCATCAAATTTTTAATAACATAATCCTGTTCTATTACCTATTTTATATTTTGTAAAACTTTGAAGAATTTTTAATTAACAAACTCGACGATTACAATACAAGCACTGGCAACACTGTACGGAAAAAAAGCATTTTTATCTCCAGCGCGCGAGACTGTCTATCGGAAATTTTAAAGGTATTATGATTTATAATTATTTTGTGATTTTGCTTTTGAATCGAATTGTATGTGTTATAAGCGCCAAGAATGGGATATTTAATAAATAAAGTAAACACTATAATAATAATAAAAAGTTTTGTAAAGCCATCTCAATAATTTTCTTATTGATATGATGAACAACTGACAAAAGACTAAACCAAAAAAAAATGTATGCTTGCTTTGCAACACTTACGCAGTCTTTCTTTCGTCTGCTGAACGTTTCTATACGGAAGCCGATGAAAATATCACGTTTATTTCTTTCGTATTATGAAACTTATTACCGCAGGTAGCAATGGCACAAGGCCGCATTTTTTTCAATATTTTCCCGTTACAAACTCTTTCTAAATACTAATTCATTTTAAAAGTATCCTGAGCTACAATTTTCACGTAAAAGAAACCTCTTTCAAAGAATCTAAGAAGTAAAGATTTATGCTTTCACTCTGGGAAACTGTGGTCAGTAGACGAGGTGAGGAACCATGGACCTTATAAGAGACCTTCCATGTGAGGAACCCAGTGACGTCACATTGCTCCCCAACAGGGTTCGTGTCGGCATCGTTCCCCTCAAAGGGATGAACCAGCCCTTCTTTTTCTTTAGCCCTGTACATCTCCAGTCAGACGGCATGGTGGAGTAGTTTAATCAAACCGTCCTTAATAACCTCTCGTTTGTGGTTTCCAGAAATCAACAGGACTGGTTTAAAATCGGAAGTAACCTTCGTCTTCCTTGTGATCCCTTGTTTAGTCGCCCTCCGGATGCGGCTTTATCGCCTGAGGAGTATATCCAAGGTCTCTGGGCACGGTTTGAGGAGATGCACAATTTTGCACGAAACCGAGTCAGCTTCGCGATGGAGAAGATGAAGACCCGATATGACGCAAGAGCTATAAGTCATCGATTCAACTAAGATGACAGGGTGTGGTTGTAGAATCTTATTCGACGAAGAGGAGTCTCTTCTAAACTACAGTCACCTTAGGATTCTTACACAGTCCTAAAGAGGCTGAACGATGTCATTGTTCAGATTCGTAAATCACCAACTTCGAAACATAAAGTCGTTCTTTACGACAGGTTAGCCCCTTACATGACCATATAGTACTTAGTCCCCATAGTGTACACTGGTGTGCAAAAATTAAGGACGAAGTCGAAAAATTAGCATATCGGCTGAACGAAGAGGCAGTGCGGACAGAAAGACCAATCAGGAGATTAAGTAAGGTGATGTACGGTAGCACATGCGCAGATATGCAGGTAGATGTAATGGGGGGAGTGTCTGAGTAGTATAAAGCATGCTGTCGCTGTAAGATCAGTATTTCTGGCAAAGAGATTGCACGCCGTATAGCAATTAAAACTACACCGAGTTGCTGCCTCAGCGAGAAATGGTGAATAATCAATCTGTTAGACGACATCTGGATGCTTTTACCCGAGGTCGAATCATTGGGAAGTTGGAGGAAGGCCGCAGTGTGACAAGTGCGGCTGCAGAGTTCGGAATTGCTCACAGCATCGTTTCACGACTTTGGAGACAATTTCAAACTACAGGAACAGCTATCCGGGGGTTTAGTTGTGGTCGTCCACGAGGAACCCCACCCGCAGATGACCGGTATATTGCCTTACAGGCCAGAAGAAACAGGCGGCAGACAGCGGGAGAAATCGCTAGACACACGACACAGGCGACTGGACGACCGATATCGCGTTTTACCGTGGCCAGAAGACTGCACGGTGGTGGTCTGTTTGCACGACGCCCTGTACGGTGTGTACCTCTAACGCCTGCCCATCGGAGAAGGCGTTCTCTGTGGTGCCGGGAACACCGGAATTGGAGAGACAATGAATGGGGACGAGTACTCTTTACAGATGAGAGCAGATTTAGTTTGAGTTGATTCTAGACACATACACATCTGGACAGAGCGGGGAACACGCAATAACCCCTTCAACATCATCAAAAGGGACTGTTTCGGAGGTAGCAGAGTTCTCGTTCGAGCAGACACAATGCTTCGTAGCCGGACCGACCTTCATATCTCCCAAGGAGGATCGTCACCTGGGACTGCTATTGTAACGAGATTCTTCTTCCTTACATGCGTCTTTTCACAAGGGCTATGGGTCCTCAGTTCCTCTTCATGGACGACAACGCTCCACCTCATCGCACAGTTACTGTCGAGAGCTGTTGGGAGAGTGAAGATATTGAACACATGGATTGGTCGGCAAGGTCTCTGGATCTAAATCCCGTCAAGCATGTACGGAACTTACTAGGGAGAGCCCTGGCAGCACGTAACTTATCGCCAGTAACGATTCCGAAACTGCGATTGGTGCTACAAGAGGAACGAGCAGCAGTGTCTCAACAGCTCATTAACAACCACATATCCAGCATGCACAAATGATGTGAAACCTGCCTAGCAGTCAGGGGAGATCATATCCCCTATTAAAGACCGGATGTTTCTTGCTGGACACCCATCACAGGGATTTTTCGGCCTTCAGTCGCATTGCGCTCCATGCTACTTTTTCAATAAAGCTTCTTTTTATCCCTCTGATTTCTCTTTTAGTAAGTGTTGCTTACATTACTCATGTCCTTACGTATTGGGGATCTTACGGTATTAAATGTGTTGATTTGGAAAGCTTTTGTACAAAGTTATATTGAAAAAACCGTCTCGTCCTTAATTTTTGCACACCAGTGTATATAATGTAAATAAATATTAAGACCACGGCCCTATTTATTTCTAAATTTATGCGCTTATTTATTAATTTAGTATTTGAATTGTTTTATATTAGTTACTGAAATTACTAAGTATTGCATTGATTTGCCTCAGTTGTAAGTATGGCTTCTTGTCCACGGATTTTACTGCCTGGGACGTGCAGTCCTTGGGAAAAGGGCGATGTTACAAATTTTGTACGTAAATAGATGATTTCAGTGCAATCATATGTGGAATTGTTGTATTTTACTGTGTAATGTAACATGAAAAATCTCTAAAGAGATAAGCTACGCCGGAAAAGTAGGAATAGAGGGGTAAGTTCATTTAACATTGAGTAAATGGGTGTCTCGGTAATTTGGCAAGAAATTTTGAAAGGCGCCAAATTTGTCGATATTTTTATTTGGTTCCTCTATCACCGTAGTAAGTATTGTGGTTGAATATGTGTAATTGATCATTGTATTAGCTGTAACCATAATTCGAACCTCATTGGTTTCCAGTAATTTTGAAAAGCATAAAATACTAGAAACATCTGGGCGGCCGAGGGAAAACTATATCAGGCCGGAGAGAGAGTATTTACGAGTTGTTAGTTCAGCGTGAGATCGCAACCATTTCGGGGTTCTCTTTGGATGTGCTTTGCATTTCGTTGAGTTTAACGTTCTTAGTAGTTTGACCGTGTAACTGCTGATTCTATTCTGTGATACCGTGAACTCCTGTACGAGTACTTCTGCTGAAAGTTCCACAACTTCGAAGTGTTTATTTTGATAAATAAATTTTATTAACCTATCATCGGACCTGTGTACGTTCGATCATTTACGAACCCCTACGCTGGAAACAATGTATTGTCCTAAATTTGATTCAACAAATTAATCAATCAGCTACCTGTCCTTTAAATAGTCTTTGTGCTAATTTTTCAACTATGCATCACATAACTGAAAACTATAATGATCTGTTTGAAGGAAGGAATACGCCGCCTCCCTGACAAACATGAACTCATCTTGCGATAGGGATCTGTTATAGATGAAAGTAAAGAAGTACCTGTTATAGATGAAAAATATCCATAGGCATAAAAAGCCAAGTTGAAGTAGAATTGCTCCGGATGGAACAAGACGGAATAATATAAAATGTTGCAAAGCCGACAGTTTCGGTAAATTTAATTATTATTATCCTCAAAAAAGAGCGTTTAGAGTTTATCTTGATTCTCATCATCTCAAAACGTTTATTAGCAGATAGTATTATCAGGCTCCTTCTCAGGATCAGCTTTTGTCAAAATTTAAGAGTTATAAATTTTTCTCCTTAACTCTTTGAAGGACGATGGTTAACTACAGTAACCATCTTTTCTATGGAACGTCTTGCTCACTCTTGTGAGTGATTTTCAAGACTGACCGTTTCTGAAGTTACCTTGTTAGCTCACTAGATGGCAATCAAGAAATACAAGCCAATTAAGAAACATAAGCCAGTAACTGATGCAGCAATTCGTCTTCAAGAAAATAAGCATCAGCCACCGAAGACAAAATCACGACGATGTCCACTCTGCAACACCAAGAAAAAGCCTGTAAGAACAGTGTGGGAATGCAGCACATGCAAAGCTGCACTCTGCTTGAAAAAGAAATACTGTTTCCACGAGTACCATAGAGACTGATTTGTAGGGATGTGTTCTGTTCCGTGGGCGGTGGTTACTGGCACTAACCACCAGAAGTGGTATTTTTTTTCACGCGTCTTGGACAAAATATGTGTAATTGTAGCAAATAATATCATTGTAACACCTGATATAGTAAATAGAACAAGAGTTTTGCTGAAAAAGTTAATTGTCTTTTCCAGCCCCTCAAAGAGTTAACAGATCGATATAATATCATATTAAACTAGATGATAAAAGTGCTGATTTGTGTACATTTATGAAGTCTTTTGGAAGATACATTTTTCCTTCTCATAATTTTTGGGCTCAGCTCTGCACTTGAATTTTTCTAAATGGCAGAGGATGGTCTTTTTGAAAATTTGCCGATATTTATCCAAATTTCGGAAGAAATGCAACGCTTTCCTTTCCATCAGCTACCAAACACCCCAATCTCATTACAATTCCTTACAAGAAAAAAAATAGTATTTGCCGTTGAATTTGAAGGTCGAAAATGCCGCTTGTCTGCTACACATGAACACATATCTAGGTTGCCAAATACATTTTGCTGATATTATGGAGCTTTATATTTTGGCAATATAGTACAATGTCTGGTGAATTCTTTTCAGTGTTGCAGATAATCAGGCATTTTTAGTACCTTGTAGACATATTCGGTATTTTTTTGAAAGCAGGAGACATGAAAAATGTGTAACGCCTTCGCCAGGACTCGAACCTCTGACCTCTGGAATACGCGCCCAGCCTGCTGACCACTACACCGCGAAGGCATGCGAAGAAGTTGGGAGAAATACCTTATATACTTCCCCTTTTAAAGGGCGACTGGGGTTCAGGGAACCCAATCACCAAATCCTGGTGGTGGAGAATCATCACCCACTACCTTTTTAGTTCGGGCGTCAGTTGTAAGGGCATTAGGTATTTTTTGAAAGCAGGAGACAAGAAAAATGTGCAACGTCTTTGCAGGGACTCGAACCACGGACCTCTGGAATACGCGCCCAGCGTGCTGACCATTACATCACGAAAGCATGCGAAGAAGGTGGGAGAAATACCTTATAAGCTATATGTAACAATCTTTTTTAATTATTACTTTATTAATGTATCAGTGATTAAAATGTTGATGTTAGAAAAGACTGTTTTCACATTATTTTTACGTTTCAAAGCTATTGCCAAAAATTATAGATGTGATATCTCAGCTGTTTTGTGCAACAGTTTATTTTTAATTCCTCCAGGCCTTGTTTTTCCCTTATGCTACGCTATTCTCCCACAAATTTGCATACTTTATGTCATTATGTAAATGTTTTAATATTTGTATTTTCTTTGAGCTAAGCATACCATCTCCAGTCATAAGTTGTAGAGACATTGGGTTATTTAGAAGCAGGAATCATGAAAAATGAGCAGCGCCTTCGCTGGGAATCGAACCGCGGACCTCTGAAATACCGGCTCAGTGTGCTGACCATTACACCACGAAGGCACGCTAAGAATGTGGGAGATATACCTTATAAAGTTATCAAGATGGGGCATATGTTGAATTCAGATATTCTGTCCATACATTATTTATCTAGACTATGTTCATATTCTGGATAGTAAACCTTTCCTTTCTATCAGTGGTTTGAGTCCCGGCGAGAAGCATTACTCATTTTTCATCTCTCCTGCTTCCTTCAAAAAATAACCTACTGTCTCTGCAGCCTTCCTATCATATCCCAGACGTGCTTGATCGAAGAGAGATCTGGCTGGCCAAGGAAGTGTTTGACAGTCTGTAAGACAGTTCATAGCAGCACGTGCTGTATGCGGTCGGGCATTATCTTGCTCAAAAATAAGGGCAGGGTACTGCAAAAGGAACGGTAGCAAAACAGGTCTCAGAATGTTGTCGCCGTATCGCTGTGCTGTACATATGCTTCTAATGACGACCAAAGGGCTCCGGCTATCAAGGGAGATGAACCCCCGACCATAACTCCTGGTTGAGGGCCTGTGTGGCTTGCAATAGTGAAAGTAAGATCGGTAAGCTGCTCTTGGCGTCTCCAGATACGTCTTCTATGATCGTTACAACACAGCTGGAAGCGGGATTCGTCGCTAAAGAACATACGTTCCTAGTCAGCCTCATTTCATTCCATCCTGATCGAAACAAGCACTGCTATAATCTGGCTCGATAGTGTGCAGGCGTGAGTGACAGGTGGCGTAACGGTCAGTACGAGCATAGATTTCAGCCGTACTGAAGCCATCTGTGAATGGTCATAGTGGACACTCGTATGCGGGTCGCATGTCTGATGGCTGGTAGCGATGGATCAGGTGCTGTGACAGCTGATCTGACAATCACTCTGTCCTCCCGATCTGTTGTGGCCCTAGGTCGACCGCAAAAATCATGACGCTGAAGTCTGCCATTTTCAACCCATTCTTGCCGGCATCTTCTAGTCGCCGCATAGCTTCAACTCATATAGGAGCGATTCTCCAATTTGCCTAACCTGCCTCTTTTAATCCAATGATTCGACCTTTTCAAACTCTGACAGTTGCTTAGAATGAGCTCGAATTCTGCGACAAGGCATTTTTTCGGTTTTTGTTCCTAAATCGCAAGGCAACAGAAATTTTTAACAACAATTCAAGAACCGCTCCTTATATACATCTGCTGGATGCACAGCTCCGATGCACTGGAGTTTGCACTATTCATTCATTGGGCACCAAATTTTAATCATTTGCTTATTTGGTCGAAACATCTATGAATATGAAATTTCAGATCAGTCCAATGATTCCTTCTTGGTGCGTTGATTTTTTTATTATGGAGTGTATACTAGTTATCAACAATACCTTTTGAAATTGAGAATGAGTTGAATTGTGTATTGAAAATTTGAATTGAGTATTGAAAAAGGAGCAACGTCTTCGCCGGGACTCGAACCACGGACCTCTGAAATACGTGTCCACTGTGCTGACCACTTCACGACGAAGGTATGCAAAGAAGACTGGAGAAATACCTTATATACTCCCCCTTTTAAAGGGGGACTGGGGATTAGGGACCCCAGTCGCTAAATCCTGGTGGTGGAGAATTACCATCCACCACCCTTTTAGTTCGGGCGCCAGAGTAGAGACATTATGTATTTTTGACGCAGGAGCATAGAAAAATGAGCAACGCCTTCACCGGGACTCGAAACACGGATCTCTGGAATACGCGCCCAGAGTGTTGACCACTACGCCACGAAGGCATGCATGCGAAGAAGGCGGGAGGAATACCTTTTAAATTTACCTCAGAATCTATCATTAAAATCATCCTTACGCATGTTCCTAGTTCAGTCACTGAGCCATATACCAAGATTTAGAAATAAAAAAATTGTTGATAATATCAGTAAAACAGTTCACGAAAAAGCAAAAAGATCAACACATCAGGCTCCCCATTTACTTTCTCAAATTAAAAAGGAAAGCCGCCGGCGAAGCTATACATAGACTCAGTAATATGTTCAGTATCACCGTCATTATTCAAAAATATATTCCCAGGAAAAGGCCTGTGCAATGTTATAATTGCCAAGAATACGGACATTCGCAAAATAATTGCTTGAGCAAAATCAGATGTTGCAAATGAAGAAACAACCATTGTTCAAACACATGGGCAACTAAAAATCTGATGAGAAACCCAAACGCATATTCTGCTCTGAATACCACGGAAGCTCTTACAGCGGTTGTAAAGTTTATCAGTTTTGAATCAATAAAGAGCATTATTGCACCTGTCCAAGTACAATCCTTGGACAGGAAGCCATACTTACAACTAAGACGTCAATGAAATAATAAATATTACAATAGAATAACAAACAACATGTAGAGTTATTAGGCTATTTTGAAGCAGCAGTACATGAAAAATGAACAACAACATATTGGCATTCCCCGCTCCGCGAACTTAATCGCACTACGGGTCCTTTCCCCCGCAGAACCGAGGCCGAGGTTCAACCTATTTCCCGGAACCTTGAGAGCTCGGAGCAACGCACCCAATTTAGGGCGTCACTGGTCGTCAATTTGCTACCCACCAGCCGCTCGGGCGAGCCCGTCCCAGGGGGCCATAACCATTACCCAGCAAACCTGGAGTTGAAGAACTACTAGAACCACCCTGCTCTAAGACATGCCGAGCCCCGGGCCGGCCAATAAGTGACCTTTCCGGAGCCCCCAGAACCACTAGGTTAATAAATTTTATACCCCCGTGGCCTAGACTGCCTAGGTACAGATCCTAGCCAGTAACTTCGCAGAGTCCTCTACGTCGACCCCCGGGGGGAGGAAAGATGAACTGAACCCTCGCCGGAACTCGAATCTGGACCCGTGCAATACTCGCCGTTACACCACGAATGCATGCTGGAAGGAGGAAGAAAATATACTCCCCCTTTTAAAGGGCGACTGGGGATTAGGGAACCCAATCGCCAAATCCTGGTTGTGGAGAATAATTGTCCACCAGCTTTTAGTTCAGGCGCCGCTATAGAAACGTTGGGTATTTTATCATGTTGGAGACGTGAAAAATGTGCAGCCCCCTCGCCGGAATATGCGCCGAGTGTGCTAACCCTTACACCACGAAGGCATTGTAAAGGGAAAGAAATACCTTAAGGAAGGAATAAGGGAGAAAATGCTTTACAAACATAAACAATAATTGCAATTAATAACTTAAAACAAATCAAATACTAAATCAATAAATGAGTACAAATTTACAAATTTAGAAACAAATAGGACCACGGTATTTCATGGACTATTTACATTGTAAACACTACGTAGTAACTACATAGTAAGGAGCTACTTTCGACTAACTAATGAACTTAATTAACTAATGAACTTGACTTAACTAATGAACAACTTTAGGCTTAGAATTCGAAGACTTACAGATCCGAATAACGACGTCGTTCAGCCTTTTTAGGACTGTGTAAGGACCATCCTAAGGTGACTGTAGTTTAGGACAGAGTCCTTTTCGTCGAATTGGATTCGGTAACCACACCTTGTCTTCTTCGCTGAATCGAGGTCCTGAAGCTCTCATGTCAGATCGTGTCTGCATCGTCTCCGTCGTCAAGTTGAGTCACTCTCGTGCAGGACGGTGCATCACTTCAAACTTCAAACTGTGCCTGCAGATCTTGGATGTACTCCTAGGCGATGAAGTTGCATCCGGAGGGCGACCAAACAAGAGATCATAAGGCAGACGAGAGGACCGAAGAGCATTCTGGATATAGAATAGCCGGTAGTCTCGTGAACAGCACTGAGATAAGTCAGTAAAAACAGAGGTAACTTGTTGTTCCAGTCCTGCTGTTTTCTGGATACGAAGATGAGGACCGAAGAGCATCCGGCATGTGGAATAGCCGATAGTCTCTTGAACATCACTGCGATAAGTCAGTAAAAAGAGGGGTAACTTCTTGTCCCAGTCCTGTTGGTTTCTGAAAACTACCAACGAGAAGTTATTAAGGATGGTTCGATTAAACCTCTCTAACATGACGTCTGACTGGGGACGTAAAGATGTCGTTTGGGTTTTGTCAATGCCGAGTAGCTTGCAAAGTTCTTTAATTACAGCTAATACAAAATTTCTATCTTGATTGGAATGTAACTGAAGAAGCATTTCGAACCTTGAAATCCAAGGCTGTATCATTACGTCTAGTACTGTGACAGCCTCTTGATCAGGAATAGGATGCGCTTCATTCCACTTAGTGAAGTAATCAATGACAATGAAAATGCTTTTGCTGCTATCAGTAGTTCGTGGCAGAAGTCCCAGAATGTCAAAACTGATACCTTCAAAACACACTCATAGGATTCTTCCTCAGCTTTCATCTTGTCTTGCCCAGCTTTCCTCCCTTCTTGATTCGCCTTCATCTCTTCTTTGAACGCAGCAAAGGCTGCTACCAACTGCTCTTCCATCGCTCCTGTGACTAACATTCAGTCTTAATTCTGACACCAAAAAGTGTTGCGTACGTACGGGTTTGTAATAGATTGAATGCGTAAGTCAGATGTTAGGTTAATAAAAATTTATTTTTATCAAAAGAAATGTCTCATAACTCTGGAATTTTCCACAAAAATATTCATGCAAGTGTTCACAGTATCACTCAGTATAATCAGTAGTCACACTTTAAACGACTAATAACGTGAAACACAACGCAATGCAAAGCTCATCTAAAGAGAAAGCTAATCCGATCTCACACTGAACACACAATAACACAGCAGCTAACTAAAAAACTGAGAGCAGATGTTCTCTCTTCGGCCTTAAATAGTTTTCAAGCAGCCTCGAGATATTTCTAGTTCTCGAAATTAACAGACAGACAAAGAAGACAGATGTCTTGTTTTGCACCCGCTAAGTCTTTCTGCACCGATGGGCGAAAAATCAAGCTTAGGTGCGAAGGAAAGGTATATAGAAAGGGGGACAATTTCGTGTTTCAGAGGACAGTAAAAATGAATCTCGTACACTTTGTACGAGTTCAAAAGGCCAGAAAGAAAAGTCGGGACAAAATAAAATAAAAATTTTGTCCAATGGCCCAAATGTAATAGGAAAAAAATTGGCCCAAATGTAATAGGACCATGTAAATTGGCCCAAATTGGCCCAAATGTAATAGCCCAATGGCCCAAATGTAATAGGAAAAAAATTGGCCCAAATGTCAATTGGCCCAAATGTAATAGGAAAAAAAATTTAAAAAAAAAGGGCCTATAGAAAGAAAAGGAAAAGAAACAGAAAATTTTCCTAAAATACGATTGCTAATTAAATTTTTTTATTTGTTACACATAATATTTATTCATTAATTTAACCCTCATAATTTATTAAGGCATTAGTTTAACAAATTCAGGCCCACTGTATTTATGTTAGCATATAATTCTAAGTATGAGAACTATCCTAGTAATCCTAGTAACAAAAATAACAGTCTACTGCACTTATCTATGCCCAAAATCCCTATTTTTCCTCTCAAGAAATTCCTAAGCAAGTAACGGGGCCTTCGAAGGGTAACTGTTGATTGACTGCTGATAAGGAACGTAGCGTCTCTACGGAATAGTTACGAGAAAAGGAACCACATGATTTAAAGCAATATACTAACTATCGTATAATGCTAGAAACTAATGACTAAATGAATTTAAGGGCACTTTCAAGATATAGGTTAAATTAAATTTAGATTTAGAGAAAGGAAGGATACTTATCTGGATGCTTTATCCCTTCTTTTACTTCTGTCTTGTAGAAAATAAACAGTGGTGAATAAACAGTTTCCTTCTTTCGTTTGATTGAAGAGAATCTTCAGTTGATGGGCGAGATGTTGCAGAGGAAATGTGTGATATAATTTCTTAGGCAGGTAAGCATTTATTGACACACACATTAAAAAAATTACGCAGCTATGCTAAGACGCTGCCTCCAAACACAGAGACTCATATCGTCCTCAGTTCTCGAAATTACTGGAAAACAATAAGAGTGAGGGATTACGGTTACAGGTAGGTTTTTATAATAAATGGAAATGAACACTGTGTTGCCTGTAATTAATATTACTTGTATGGTTGAATGAAAATATAAGAACAGGAGATGATTGTAATGAAAAATAGATTTTTTGTTACGTAAATGCAGAATATTAAATAAGTTCTGAGTATTGTTGCGAAATGACGGTGAAAAAGCTAAACGGTGGGCGTAGGGTGCCTGATATAGGTAGGTGAGTGTAGGGTTGCCAGATTTGGCACGAAATTAGCCATTTGATGATATTTGGCGACAAAATTGGCGATATGCCACAAATGAAGCGAGAACATTCTAGAGCGCATTCTTAGCAGTTTTCCTGAGAATAATCTTGAAGGTAGGTTAAAGATATATATACTCTGTCTGTACAAGTAGAATAGTAGTATTTTGAATTCAGTAGTGTCTTTCTTTCAGAGATTAGCTTGAGAGCGATCGACCGGGTTGACAGCTGTACTTTAGTGTTTTGCTGTGAAGTCGCCTTCATCTTTCTAACCTGAAGCCTATGTTGCGGATTGTTTCAGCTTGTTTATCGTAGACTGTAAACGTGTCTTTCGAACTGTCGTGTGTAATACTTGCGAATAAACAGTGCTTTGATTTCTCACCAAGCGTTACCATCAACTACTCCAAATCCCTGAACCAGCAATATTATGAAATCATGTAACCTTGTAGACTCATTAGGATTTTTTGAAAGCAGAAGAATGAAAAATGAGCAGCGCCCTCGCCGGAAATCGAACCACGGACTTCTCGGTCATGCTTCGAGCGTGCTGACCTACGAAGGCGTGCAAAGAAGGCCGGAGAAATACCTTATAACCTGAACCCATAAATAAATGGTTATTAAAAATTAAGGTTTGAATCTTGGTACAGTGCAGGGCGAGAATGCATTTTGCACAAGGAATTTAAGTTTGAATTTGTAGAACTATTCGAGTGTTACATGCTGCAATTAAATTTTAATTTGGCATTAAAATTTTCGAATTAAATCTTGATCATTAAATGTTAAATTTGCATCAAGTAAAGAAAAAATTAAGCGCGACAAGTATACTTTTATTTTGTATACTTGTTTGTATTTAACTAAGTTCTTAAGTGTTTGTATTTAACTAAGTTTTTTGTTAGTATTTAACTAAGGTCTGATTATATATCCTTGTTGAAATATATTTTTCAGGACACTCTCCTGCTAGAAAAATGGAGCCATGCCATTTTTCGGGCAGACCGAATATTTCCGGAGAATGATGTTGTATGTAAACATCATTTTCCATAAACATGTATTAAATGATTTCATGAAATCAAGTTGCCCGATGGCACAGAATTCAAGCTAGAAATGGTTCATACTAGACTCCAAGGGGAGCAATACCTGCAATGGTTGCAAATCTGCTATTGTATTTCCCTAAAACATCACGTATATGAAAAGCGTTCGAAAACTGCGGCTGGAAATAAAAAGCAGAAATTTCCTTTGGTTGCAAATAATGTTGGAACTTCTAAATCCAAAGAGGATTTTGCATTTTCTCTGTTGACTGGAAGTCTTCAGAAGTTTCCCAAACCAAATTGTTTGTGAACTGCGAATTTTGTAGTTGAATGCATTGTATGTGCTCAATAGACTACAAATTACACATGTGAGAAAAGAATTATAATTGATAAAAATATGACTATTAAAGGTTAGTTTCCTTTTGAAATTTTTATAATTTCGGTATTGTGCGTCAAATCGAATTTGGTACTACCGGGCATCACACTCACTGCTTTTTTTTGCACGAGTAATTTATTCTTCATTTACTTATTGTTATTTTATTTGATTTCTACATTACCTTTTCTGAGTTTTTCAGTTATGAATAAATGGAATTATTATTTTTTTATTTAAGAAAATTATCAGAGACGAGGATACTTGGTCCCAGAGGTGAGTTTCAGGAATATTTTTTAATCAAAAACATGTTCTAAGGGGCTGGTATCGAAGTCGCCTAAAACACTCGACCTTTCAGACATCGACAGGTCGCCCGAAGACCAGAATTTTTTTCTACGTGGTGCTTACCCCTATCGCGTTAGTGCATGGCTCATTGCTTTTGGGTGTTGCTAAATGACATTCCAGTCATTAATTCGAAGCGACTGAAAATCGTTCTATTATTTGAATGCGCCTTCCTTCTCCTTTGGTTAGCGACAATGTTTAGTTATTGATGCCCGAAGTTGCAATCCTGTTCAAAGGGAAAACGGTATACAGTGGTGAAAGCGCATGGAGATCAAAAGGGAGAAATTTTCCCTTTACTTAAGTAGGTTATCGTTAGCGCGGTAGTATTCTGCTCGGCATGGGGGCGGGAGAAATCCATTCCAACAAAAATACACGCAAACGGGTGTTTTAGATGTTTGAGTGGAACAGATCTTGGCCTCTGCCAATGAGAAAGAGAAAACATGAAATTGTGCCTCAATAGAAAAGAATTAGGCATATTCTATTGTAAAAGAGTTTCAAGCATAGATAACGATCAAAATAGCAAAACAAAGGAATTGCGTAAGCTTTGTAAGCTTACCAAATATCTTTTATTTGCAGCTGATGCAGTTGTTAGGATGAGTGAGAACAGAATAGAAGAAATTTCTGGAAAGTTTTTTAATATAATCTTCAGTCGTGTCTACTTTGAGAGCACGGTGGATATACGAATTTGGAATGAACCATGGCGCGTTGATAATATCTCTAACAGCTTCGTTCTGAAGAACTTGGGTGCATAAAAGGTGAGTTTTGCCAGTGTGGCCCCAGGCAGGACTAGCGTAGAGTAATGCTGGTCCAAGTATAGATTCATGTAAGATGAGTTATTTAAAGCGGGCATATGACTTCTTCTGCCAAGAAGTGGGTGCATAGTTACAAGCGTGATATTAATTTTTTTCACAGATTATCTGACATGTTTCTGAAACGTCAATTTTTTATCTAGAATGACTTCTAGATATTTTTCTTCGTCAACCCAGTCAATTTATACATCAAATAGAAGAGGTCTTCGTGGTGTGAAATGTGTTTGTCCTTTACGAAAAATATTTGCTTTTGATTTTTTAGTATTAACTGCAGTCTTCCAAATAGTGAGCCAATTTTCTAGATGACTGAGGTAATGTTGAAGAAGGAGCTGAACAGCAGTAACTGTAGAAACTTGGGTCATAACTGCAGTGTCATCTGCGAAAAAAGCTACGGTAATTCGTGGGTCTTTAGGAATATCGTAAATGTAAATGTTATATAAATATGGTGAAAGTACTATTCCTTAGGAAACTCCAGCGAAATGTTGCTTGTAGTAGTTCGCATATATATATATATATATATATATATATATGTATTTGTTCCAATGGCAGCCCCTCAGTCGACTTCGGCTTGGCCTCTACTAAGGCCAGAAGTGGTGGTCACTTTATTATGGAGGCACCTAATAGGTGGGCCACCTTTGCCTCCTTTGAAAGGACGGACAATTACAGACAAGCCTTCTTCGGGATTCAAACCGAGGCCCTTTGGTATCATAGCCGGCACCCCTAACCACTATACTGTCTGGGCGGCAGTTCGCAAATATTAACTATCAAAGTTTCCAATTCAGACCTTAAATCTTGTTAATTGAAATTTTTATTTTATGCAACTCATTTTTTACATATTATGCGATATTTAACAGTATATTAATATGCAAACACTATATCTAATTTTCGAATACTTAAATTCTAACTTTTATTCATTAATGCAATTTTTATATAAAAAAAAAATGTTGCTCAACAGTGCCCTTAGTGAATGGACATGCTCGAATACGGCCACTGTACTTACAATAATATACTAATTAAAGAACTTTATTTAAGATTTATTTTGTTTCCAGCTTGCTTATTTTGAATCTGAAAAAAATTGAAAATATTGCAGCTGAGTGATATATTTGCCGCAATCCAGAGATTTATTTTATGCCGGTAAAAGTGGAAGAAGCAATGTGGAAATATAACTAATTTATTAGAACAGTTTTATGTTTTATAAGGTGTATTTTCTGCTTATAATATAACAACCAAAAAATGCGTAAGTGGCTCTTCACATCTAAGCTTGTGTAAAGAATATGGCTTGTGTTTTATCTGTGCTGGCAGGAAGACCGAGCAGCTGCAAAAGAAGACATCTGTTAATTCATTCTGTCTGACTGAGTGCTTGTTATTTGAATGTGCACGAAACTTACATTACAGTCTCATCTTGCAGAGAGATGGAGTTTAGCATATATAACATAACTGCAGGAATTCATAATTAACATATTTATGTGTATATACTCCGGCAAGAAATCATATATGTGTGAAATATAACAAATTAACATTTTATGAAGTATTCTTGGAAATCAAGCCCCGTTTATATTTAACACTAAGGAAGCTTTATGCCTAATCTCACTTAATATTTTAATAAATATAGTCACTTGTATTTGTCCAATGCCTAATCTCACTTTAAAGACAAAACTTTCTGGACTAAAAGCTAATGTGAAGTATTCAAGAATTATTTTATTTAAAATTTCCGTTATGCAACTCATTTACATTCTGGCAGAGCATGAATATTATGGTTAAATATGCAGAAATTATATGATATCAAGGTTTTCAGTTATAGTTTCCTGTATAGTATTGAAGTTTCTTATTCAAGTAGGTATGGAACAATTGATTTAGTAACAAATCATCTATTAGGTACGTAGCAATCATGGAAAAAAGCAGTATTTTTAAAGAGGATATGTATACACATAGTGAACGGAAACCGCATGTGTATGAGAAACGGAATCAATCGTTCAGTAAAAAGGGAATTTTAAACAAGCATATTCAAACAGGAGAGAAATATAATATCTGTGAAGTATGTAAGAAATCATTGAGTCGCAAATCTAGTTTGATCACGCATATGCTCGTTCACACTGGAGAGAAACCTCATATGTGTGAAGTATGTAAAAGGTCATTTAGTCATAAAGGTAGTTTAAAAATGCATATGGGCATTCACAGAAAAGAGAAACCTCATGTATGTGAAATATGTAAGAAACCATTTAGTCGAAAGACTCATTTAAACAGTCATATGCTAACTCACACTGGAGAGAAACCTTATACATGTGAAGTATGTAAGAGTTCATTTAATCAAAAGTCTTATTTAAAAAGCCATATGCTTAGCCACACAGGAGAGAAACCTCATGTATGTGAAGTATGTAAGAAGTCATTTAGTCGAAAAGGCCATCTAAACAGTCATATGCTTATTCACACGGGAGAGAAGCCTCATATGTGTGAAGTATGTAAGAAGTCATTTAATCATAAGTTCAATTTAAAAAAGCATGTTTATATACACGGGAGAGAAGTCTCATGTATATGAAGCATGTAAGAAGTCATTTAGCCAAAAAGCATAAATTAAACACGCATGTGTGTATTCACACAAGACGGAAACCTCACACATGTGAAGTATGTAAGAAGTCATTTAATCATAAGTCCAATTTTAAAAAAAAAAGCGCGTTTATTTACGCAGGAGAGAAGTCTAATGCACGAAAAGTATGTAAGAAGTCATTTAGTCAAAAGCATAAATTAAACATGCATGTTTGTATTCATATATAGTGAAACATCATATATGAAGTATGTGAGAAGTCGTTTAGGCCGAAGCATTATTTAAAATTCGTACATAAGAGACACCTTGTATGTAAGGTATGTAAAAACTCTTCTATATTAAATGAGGATTTAAATATGTATATCAACTTAGGAGAAAAATCTCAAGAGGAGTATATGTAAGGAGTCATTTGGACAGAAGAAGAATTTGAAGAAATAGGTATACAAAAGGAAAAAAACCTCCTGTCTTTTGTCATTAGTAACAACCTTACAGTGTTGCAATAGAACTTGTCCATGCTGCAAGGAAACTTCATTAGGTGACGTCAAGACTGGTTTATTTGCACCAAATGGCAGAATGAAGAGTGGCAAAATTTTTGGAGTGTAGAGAGTTACTTATTGGTAGAATTTAGGATTTGCGAAGATTTTGTCAGGTCACATAAAGCCTATCTCTGACCCTATGTGAGGTATAGAAATTGCTATTTCATCAAAATAAATAGTAATGTATTTTTCTATTTCTTTGAAAAATTAATTTAAAAATAAATTCGTAATGAAAGAGATATTTAAAGCAGCCTATGTGTAAACTGATTGAAAAGTGTGGACTGTTCATCTGATTCAGAGTTAGGTTTGATAGGTTTTGCTTTTCTTGTACTCCTTCCCAAATTACAATCTTTTAGAGTGGATTGCACTTTTCACTGCATTTTGTAAGCAGTACAAAGATGTGAAATATAATGTTTTGTGATATCCTGTTTATGACTGCAGTTTGTAATTGTTTGCTTACTCTTCAAAAATGAACTTTTCATAATAATAATTGCACCTTGAATGTGGAGAATGTCTAGACAGAGGCATAGCTAGGGTTTTCAGCACCCGTGGATAATTGAAGATTTTGCGTCCCCTTCTGTCACCCAAGAATAGAAAACATTTCATTCTAAAATTTCTTAATATGAATTGGGTGCCCCCTGGATGCTGCACCTGGGGACAGGTGTCCCCCCCTTGCCTCACCCTAGCTACGCCACTGTGTCTAGAAATTAAACATTTTGCACAGGATATACACAAAGTGTTCTTATTTACAAGATCAGTTTTTGACTTTGCTTCTGATGCTGCAGGTATAATATGCAGCTTTCATTATATTCAAACAAACCCAGAGATATTTTGGCAAATGAAGTTTTTCTTTTGTAGTAACTGCATGCAGATGTTTTTCAAGACATTTTTATGTAATGACCACTGTTCACTATCTACTCATAAGTGTTCAGTATTTACATCTTTCACCTACCAAAATACATTGTGGAGATAATATGTATGTTACTACCTTGAAGTACTTCTGATACTGAAATTCTGAAGCATTGGTGAATGTTTCATCCCATATGTATACTCGCATGTGCTTTGTATTAAATTTAATCATTTTGAGTTTAATGCAGTTCTGCCATTAGTAATAAAAATGCCTTCATTTTGCATGAAATAATGTATTAGGTACTGTTTGTCAGTGTGATCAAATAATGAAGGCCATGGCTATCCAGTTCCAGTATCAATGCATCAGTCAAACATTCACAAAATCTGTGCTGTGATACCGTATGATAGTGTCATATTAGCAAAGAGAAATGAGGTCTAAAATATTTTCATTCAAATCTTGAACATACCAAGTTGAGTAATGTTATGTTTGTAAAGTATATTTGAAGATATTTGGAAACTATTTCCATGCAGATAAGAAATCCATGTATACTATACATTTATTCAAAAAACTCTTTCCTTCCTCCTTATCCATTGTGAAACTTAATTTTTGACTGGTAAGGATGAACAGTTATTTTATAGGCATGAAGATTTGTGTACCAAAAAAATGTCTCAATTTCTGTTTGCAGTTCATGCTCAGTTTTCAAACATTGGCACAAATCATTATAAGAATCCAAAACCTACTTTTTTTTTTTTTTTTTTTTTTTTTTTCTTTTTTTTTTTTTTTTTTTTTTTTGTCTTAACGGTTCTCAGTAATGTAACTTTGCCATTGACTAGACACTAACCAAATTTGGCACTTTGTCACCATATCTGTGGTTAAAATTCGAGGGAACAGCTTCTTTTGAAATTAGCATTAAGACATACTTTCTTAATTTCAGAATCTGATTTCTCTTTGATGAACCTTAATTTTTTAAAATTATAACAATAAATGCTTTTTTAGAAATTATTCAGTCTTGAGTGGAAGTAGGTAAAAAATATTGAAATTATCAAGATGAATTGAATGAAAGAATGATTTCTTTGAATCATTGATCAATCATTCTTTGAATCATTGAAAGAATGATTTCTTTGAATCATTTTTCCTAATGAAAGAATTTTCAAATTTTTGCAATATAAATGTTTCAAATTTTATACTTTGAACGTTTTATTTATTTTTTTTCTTTTTTGAAAATTCTGTTAAGCTTTTAAAAGCAAATGCTAATTGATTTATATGTAAACTGCAGATTATGAGATGAGTTTACAAATGCCTTGATAATAATATAGCTTCAGGTATTTTTTTAAAATATTTATTATACCGTCTTTTTCCGAAAATAAGACACTGTCTTACTTTCTTTCTTGTCCAAAATACGCGCTAGGGCTTATTTTCGAGGGAGAGCAAAAATAAAAGTATATTTATATATTTTTATTTAATATTTATTTTACACAGAATACAGAAATTTAAATTTATTCAATTACAGTCATGTCATCTTCTTCTGGAACATCGTCATAAATAAAATTCTGAATTATATTCTGATTTTCTTCTAAATCCATTTCCTGTTGAATCATTGGTCCGAATCTCTCATGTCTTGCGATATAGCTATCGTTAAATGAATACTTCTTGGCTATGTAGCCTGTTCGTGGTGCATTGGAAACATCACTATCAGTTATTTTGTCCCATGAATTTTTTACCCATTTCACAACTTCTTGTAAGCCTGGTTTTACAAAATTACCTCGATGATTTCTCACCATTCTGTTATCAATATATTCATTGATTTCCATCCCCAAATGATCCTTGAATTTCTTGTTTATTGCAATGTCAAGTGTCTGGAGGTAACCAGACATTCCTGCCAGAATTATTATTTGATCAATCTTCCTCTAAGCAAGAAAGTTTTTTATGTCTTTAGTGTGGTGAGTACTGGCTGAATCCCAAACTAGTAGGCCTCTATTCTGACCCCTCAACAGTGGTGGCAGCATAAAATCAACCCACTTTCTTATAACTGCTTGGGTGCACCAGGCACTTTTCACTTTCAATGACATAAATTCTTGAAACACGTTGAATCTGGTCTTTTGTACCTTTAGTGATTAAAAATGGCGATACTTTCTTGCCATCTAGATGAATCGCCAAAATACAGGTAACACGTGCACTATCGTAACCAGTAAAAGGAACGTAAATTGACGAAGAAGCCTTGTGGTGAACTGTCGTTTGAGCTCCTTGGCCTAGGAATACCGCGGTCTCATCCATAGCAATTATGTTGGAGAGTTGGTATTTCGAAAAATCGATGCCATCAACAAAAAGCTTAAACGCAAGTGCACGCTTAACAACTTCATTGTCTTCCAGCTTAAACAATGTTGTTGATCTACTTAAAGACAGTTCATATTGTTTAAGGAAGTTGTCCAACCTGTGTGACGATGCTTTAAATTCTTCTGTGGATATATCAAATTCAGTTGCTGTTTCAAGGGCAAATTTTAGAATATCAGCCCTGCGCACAACCAAAGCCATTGCTCTCCTGCCAGCAATCCATTCCCAGATGCAATCTTCCAACTCAGAAAATAAGGGCTGCAGACCTGATCCAACTCTGCGTTTTTTCTCATTTCCTTGGTCCACCAGTTGACACAGGTAATCGTAGTCTGCACGCCATTTACGAGCCATACGGAGATCCAGCATCTTCTCTTTACAGAATGCTACAAGATTTACACTCCTGGAGTCTTCCATGACTCCCTTTTTGTACTCGACGGAATAGCTCTTTCGTTTTGTACTCATTTTAACTGGGGTTAAAAATTATTCACTTTATTTTTAAATAAAATTAGGTATGAGGAAATAACCAGACTTACAAGACTGAAATGAATGAACGTTGTATACCTGCACTGTCGCTCAATGTAGACTGCTGCCTTATGTTGTATTTTTAAGATAAATTCATAGAATTAATTTGAAACGAATGTAGAGGTAAACAATTAATTTCTCAGAATATTTTGTTTCAAACATTTCTCTGAAATATGAGTATTAGGAAAGCTAAATATATTATTACTTGATAAATCAACAGCATTTTTTAACGAATTCTTTTTGTCACATTATTTTAACTAGGGATTATTATCAGGGGATGTCTTATTTTACAAATCACGACAGGGCTTATTTTCAGAGGATGTCTTATTTTACAAAAAGTTCCCAAAATCACGATAGGGTTTATTTTTGGAGGATGTCTTATTTTCAGAAAAAGACGGTATCAAGTGTACATATTTTAATGTTTAGTCAGTAACTTTTAAAATTCATACACATAAGTTTAATATTACTCACACATAATGCATTTTTCATGATATTCTCATGAATTGAAACTAAAAGAGATATGGAACATATGAATAATTCGGCGTGCTGTTTAACTTGATATCTCTGTAAATTAAAACTTTGCAACTGTTTAATTCCAAAAATTAACTGAAATAACATTCATCTCGGTTAACATCTGTTAAGTACTTATTTTGGGTTTGCTACCACAAGGAATCCATCGGTGACATTGCATCTTTTCTTTCTCAAGCTCACCAATGGTTATTTCGCAGTGGTTTTAAACATGATGTTAAACATAAAGTACATGATATTAAGTCAAATGTAGCTTGTTAAATATGATACCTAGCAAAAGTTAGGAGAAACAGCATGACATTAAGCATATAGCATATGTAAGTTAAATTTATGTTTGTTAAAAAAATTGAGCCTTTGCATATAATAATTTGTTAATTAAACATGATATTAAGCATAAAATTACCAGGAAAAGAATGATTTTAAACATATATAACTCAAATTTAGCTTACTATACTTGTTGGTCAGTGGCATAGCTAGGGACATCTGTCCACAGGGCAAAATTGATGTTATAAAATTTTAGAACGGAATGTTTTCCTTTCTTAACCAATAGAAGAGGGCACAAAATCTTGAGCTGTCACCAGGCACTGCTGAAAACCCTAGCTACACCTCTGATGCTGGTTAGTATATATGAGTTTAAGCTAGGAAGAAAGTATATTATGTATGCCAAACATGATATATAAGATGTATAAATTTTATTTTTCCAAATAGCAATTGTAAATCATGTATTTTATTCTCTGTTATCAAGTATCTTATGAGTATCCAAGTTAATTCCCTTTCCCAAGTTTTCTTCCACAAAGCCTCCGGTAAATGTAAACACCGAAAACATTGGCGATAATAGTTCAAACCTGGTAACCCGTCAGATTTAACTGATTTGTTTGTCCGAAGGGTGCAACCATTTACCTTACGTTGATTTTTGTTCAATTATCGCCTTCGTTGTTCGCATTTGCAGATTTAAATTTTTCTTCACATATTTCGTATTATTCTTTTGGATTTTCACATTGTTTTTATGAATTTCTAACAATGAATAGATAGAAATATTTTCATGTAATTAGTGAAGTTTTCGGAGACAGATGCTTGTTCGCGGAAGAAAATATGGTGAGAGGGGGGTGAATGATAATTGAAAACACGAATATGTTGATCTTTTTGCGCAATACATTTATAAAATTAAAAAAAAGTATGAGGAGAATATAATTTATTACTAAAAAAACTTTTATGTAATCAGATAGTTGCAGCTCAGTTTCTATTTAAATGAGAATATTTGCCGATTTTACTTATGTGATGGTAATGGATTTTCGTAGTTTTGGAAGTACTTTGAAATTATGCAATGAAGATATTAATTATAAAAGTATCTTTTTGATTTTATTCTTTTATAATTTCCTTAGAAAGTGCACTGTTAAAAACAGGAATATTTGGGAATTTTATAATATTGAAAGATATTCAAAGACAGATCCGAATTTTACTAATTTTTCCATTAAATAGATAACTTTGTCAAGAAAAGGGTTCATTATTACGAAGATCTCATTATTAGATGATTATTTCACTTCCATAAGCTTAATATATTGTTTTCCGTGCTAATACAAATTTATTTTTGTATATGACATTTAATCGGTTAATTTTACATCCATATGCTTTTATATATTGTTTTCTCTGCTAACCTGAATTTATGTCATTTATTATTTAACTTATTTTGATTATATGCACTAAATATCACGTTACTTCTATGTGTTTAATAACTCTACCCTGCTCATCGTCGACGTCGATCAACCGTTGGTGAGCTTGGCGAGTAAGATTGCAATGGCGAGTAAGATTGCAATGGCGCTAATGGGTTCTTTGACGAAGCGGCAATGGGTGCTTTGCGGATGTGCTTCCCTTATAAATTTGTACCCATAAAATATTTCTGTTTTTTGGCACATAATCAAGAATTCATACTTGTAATTTCAAGCATTATGCTATTTTGTATGATATCCATCTTTCTGTGTATTTATTCTATGTTATTGCATCCTTTTCGAAAATGATCGTATGTTGCATGCAATGTTGTATTTGTACAGTCTGAAGTTTCTTTATGAAAACTCGCTTTTTCATTTTTGTATTTACATGTATTTTTTAGAACATGAGTAGATATTTGGGTTTAATCCTAGTATACGATACACGCGGGTTTTGGTGACTTCTGGCGACATTATGGTCAGTAGGAAACGAGTCATTTTTGGTGTTGGCGTTTCATTTTAAAAAAATTATGCGAAGTCTATACCATATACTAGGATGTTGCTGATATTTGGAGTTTACTTTTACTAAGAACCCATTGTGATATTGCATTTTTTTGTTGCCAGGCTTGACAACGGTAGTGGTTTCAGCAACATATGGTTAAGTTTTGAGATAAAACATGATATAAAGCATATAAAAGTCAAATTTGGAATTTTAAACATGCTATTTGGTGCATGGCTTGATATTAAGCATGTTTAAGTTAAAATTTTGCTAAAAATTAGCTGGTTTGACATATAACATATAAGCATATGTAAATCAAATGTATTGCTAAACATCATAATTAGTTAAATTAAATTCAGGTTAGCAGAAAAGCATGACATTAAGTGTATTAAAAAATGGCTGGTTAAATATGATATTTAATACAATTAAATTCAGATTGATAGAAAAGCAATTTTTTTTTAATGGCAGGCACTAACCATTTTTAGGCTTTCATCACTACTGAGGCTAGAAGTGGTGGTCATTTTGTTATAGAGGTACCAGATAGGCAGCCACACTTACCTCGTATGAGGGCACAGACAATTTAAATCCGTGTCTTCTCTGGAATTCAAATGCGGGCCCTAAACACATGAAAGTAAAAATTAGCATAAAAAATAAAATATTAGTATTATTATGGAAATAGATTTTTAATTCTATTATTATAAAAAAGTTTGAAAAAAAGTTGCATACTTATATCTATCAGTACTTCATTTCAGAGTAAAACTAAACTTTATGAGTGAGTTTGTAATTTTACTTTTGGAGGCCACCTGTTCAATTCTGTTGTCTGTGTATGTGCCAGTTGTTAGATTAATGAAATTTGTGAAATTATTAATAGTCCGATGCACATAATCCCATGCCTGCCTAAGAAGGAATATGTTTGCTATTCATCAGTCATAGCAGTTGTTCCCTTTGCCACATGCTTCTTAATCAGCAGCATCAGAATCGCTGCTGATCTGTTGTTTGCTGTGAACACATTTTCGATGAAGGCAATAATTCTTCTAAGGGGCACCACTGCAAACAAGCATCTATCTCTGACAATTTCTTTAATTACATGAGATAGCATGGAAATCAGACAAAATAACAAATAAGTGGAAATTAATTTACATGTGCAAAGATGTTTCAACAAAAATAGGATACATATCCTGAGGAATGGTTGTTGCTTCTGAGCGAGTGAATCCCTTGGATTTCCAAGTTTGAACTGATATCACCATTGTTAGCAATATTTACATTTACCTTGTTTGCAGAAGTACTTCTGATATTTTATATCCATATACAGCCGTTTATGTAAACAGTGATTGTGGTCCTACTCATAGATGAGAACTCTCATGGGATTATCTTACGCACCTGAGGATATTCACATTTAGAATTATACCTACACTTTAAGTATTTCATGGCATTTGTTTATATTTCATATCAAATTACAATTGTTCCTTATTTTTGCCGTAAACAATGTAAGCATAAAATTCCTGCATTTGAATTCAATCCGTAGGTAAAATCCTAATATACAATATGGTTTTGGCAAGATTTTAAAAATTGTCACCAGCATCAAAGTGGCTCACTTACTTGTCATCATAACTACTGCGTAGTAAGTTGCCAAATCCCGTGTTTACCGTATACTAGAATTAAACCAATCCATATATTGTAACCCATGCAGATTATGCATACTTTTTTTTTTTTTTACTTAAAATTAAGTAAGAACCTTTATTGCCATTTAAATATTTTATTTGCATCCAGGGTATTCCAGGTTACCTACATTCATAGTACATTTTTTATATGTAACACTATTTTTATGTTTCGTATCTGATCAAAAATGCTTGTGTGTTTTTACGAATGATTATGCTCTTAATAATATACTTTGTATGCTTAATTTACATTTCTGATGTGTAAACAAGGATTCCCATGTTTCTCTGGCACTGTTTTTAATTTTTATGCTCTGAAGCTTCTGTTGAGGTACTCGTCTTACTGTTTCTGAATTTACATAAACTTTATAAACATATTTGTGTATAAATTTAACCTCAGAAGTTTGATAATTGTGACTATTTTATGTTTTGGTATTTTCATAAGATCATCTCATTGCATCCAAAGTTTGGGTATTTTTGATATATACTGTACTTCCTTGTATACTTTACCTCCTAGCGTTTCTGTGTCAGGTTCTAAAAATTTTTTTTAATATTCACGTAATTTTGCTTTCTTCATAGCAGATTAAGCTTTACTAAATTAACCCTTAATTTAGTGATTATTTTCATCTGAATAACAAAAACAAACTCTCACATTCTACTTGTGGATGAGAGCTGTAGTTAAGTCTTTCAGTATCCAGGGACAGTTCAAGATCTTGTGCCTCTCTTGTTTGCCAAGAATGGAAAACATTTCATTCTAAAAATTTGTAACATCAGTTTGGCACTCCCTGGATGCTGTGCCTGGGACAAATGTTCCCCCTTGTCCCCCTTCTGTGAAGTTCGGGCCGCACCTTTCGTTTCAACTGTTGAACTTTATGCCAGCTTAGTACAAAAAATGATCCATCATAGAGAAGACACATGAACTGATCTCCAGTCTATGATTTCAATGAGTCATCTCATCGCTAACCTGTGTGAACATATTTGCTTTTGAGAAATAGTTTAAGAAATTCGGATATTTCGTATTAGTTGTGTTTGCGAAAAAGGTAAAATACTCAGGTACTTTTCAAAAATCTTACACAGATGACTTTCCTTCTAATATTTCTTCAAGGAAATGTAATGTATTTGCGATGTGTACCGTTTGTCATTGCGATTTTTGGATTTTGCACGATGGTAGGGATAATGTTCTCAAACATGTTCGTACGCAAGAACAACTTGGGGAGGGGGGAATATTTTTTTTGTGGAAACAAAAGACCAAAAAGTTATTAATGCAGAATGCCCTGTTTGCATTTAAGAATGAGTGACTGAACTTTCAGGTATTAATTAGTAACGATTTGAAGATAATTCATTATTAAAAAATATATTTTTATTGTTTAAAAATCTTTTTGTCGCTGAAAGTAAATCTCCTGATTTTTGTGTGTCGTAGGTTGGGAAATATGCAAACCAGTTTCCCTTCGAAATTTCTCCAAGGAAGTATCCTACCCTTTAGGCAGATAGCCTTTATGAGCTTAGTAAATTAACCTAACTTGAAAATACTTAAATAATTTTTGAGTTCATATTTTCATAAAAGTATGTTCACAGTTTTAATGAGTTTGTACACTTATAAGAAGTTGGATGTATATCATATCAAATGTGGCATATGAACTTTTATTTGTTATTTATCCAACAATTAATTGTCTTTTATTCTTACCTGTGTAGACTTTTAGTGTGTGTCTCAGACAAGGGCCTCACTTCATGTTGAAGTCCTTTACTTCATTATAACGTTAAGTTCCTTTAACCTACTTAGCTCTTGTCAAGGCAAGGAACATCTCTTTTTCTCTGTCACTGTTATCCCCCAAAAGGGTCTGCAGTTTTCTATTTTCTTTCAAGCTGACCTTTCTCCTTAGCATAAAAATGCTGACTATAGATATCTTGCATGCGCGCACACACACGCGTGCACACACATGCACTCACACACACACACACACACAACAATAACAAAGAAAAAAAAAATAGCAAGCTACCTTTATTTCAGTATTAATTGAGGGAGAACAAGTATCCAAGTCTAAGCTACCTTTATGGGAAACTGGTTTAATTCACACAGAAAACTAGAAAAAACTACACAGCCACCCATTCAACCAGTATTCCATATTCTTAGCTGCTCTCACCCACTTGTGGTAAACACCTTATTTCGAGATCTTCCAGGATATATATAGACAAGGATTTAAAGCTGCTACATAATAAGAAATTGGTTAGCATCAGGACATGTCACAAACAGTTAGAACACAGAAAAAATTTTAAGTGTGTTGATGTAAATAAAGTTATGCAAAAATTTCTAAATCACTGATATGTTAATAAAAGTAAGTTATAAATTTTTGCAAATTTTTTTTATTCGAAGATGCTTTAGTCATTTGTCTACTGTAATTACTGTTCCGCTTAGATGGGAAATCCTTATATGAGCAAGATATTTACCTAATGAGACTGTTTTTTTTTTTTTTTTAAGTTCAGAAATAAAAATAATAAGATGTATATTAATATTTTTTGGGTACAAAATACCAGCTTTTTAAAGTTCCTCTCCTAAATTTAATTACAATATGAATAATATTAATTTTTGTGGAATTTTACTATTTTAATCAGTTTATGTAGTTAATAAATCAAAAACATGGATGCAATTTTAGATTATTTTTTTGTTAATTAATCAATACAAAAATGTATAATATTCTGAAATATTCTTTTGTAAAGATTTCATTTGAATTTATGAGAAACTCTGAAGAATACATGGTACATAACTATATGCGTATTAAACTTAGTAAATTTTAGAAGTTATTGGCATTCACACATCGATGCTTAGGTGCTTAATTCATAAAATGAAAGTAAGAAGTTATTTGGTCCTTTGAATTATTTTACTACCTTATTTAGATGGAATTTGAATAATTTATTATTGTTCTTTCTTTTTTTTAATATAATTTAATAAAAATTTATATGCTTTTAAATCCATTGTTATTTTTCTTGAATGTAGTACAATAATAAATGTTCCCATGCTTTTAAATTGACACCTTCTTATAAGGAGGTACATATTTTGTAATGTTTAGTAATCATTAATTTTACAAAAATTTTATAATGCTTTTAACGAAAAGTATATCTGAGAAATCATCTTTTTAAATATATGTAGTAGAAACAATGAACTGTATATGATAATTTTCCCACTGCAAGTTAAAAACTTCTAATAATGTGCTTAACTAATTTTACAGCTTATAAATATCTATTATAAAAAATGTTTTATGATTAGAATTGCAATTAAATATTAATACATAATGAGGCAGATTGTGATGAAAACTGTACAATTTCTTATTATGTTTTATGATTAGAATAGCAATTAAATATTAATGCATAATGAGGCAAATCGTGATGAAAACTGTACTAATAGCTTGAATTTCAACTGATGACTTAATTTTTGCATCTTTCTATAACAAACTAAAAATTGTAACATATAAAGTATGGAACTTTTCTTTTACTATTAAAGTCATATAATGTTGCTTCCCCAATAAATGAAATAGCTAATGTAATTGGTTATTGAAATGAATCAATTATATTCTTCAAAGAGACTAATAGTTTTGATTTCTCACATCAAACAATGCATTTGATACTTTCGAATATCCTCCATTTGGTGATTCTCACAGTTTGCTGAAGTAGCTGGCTTCCTACCAAAAACAGGCTTCCTGTTAAGTATAGCATTGTTCATATACATTCAACCAGTGTAGTATTATCTTCCCTTTAGTTTTGCTTTGAGTGGCAACCATTGTAAAAAGTTATATTTTGCTAGAGTAAACTTGTTTGGTTGTGTTTAAAATTGTTAGAGAGATTATTTAGGTTATTTGTAGAATAAACTTGTTTTGTTGTGTTTAAATTTTTACTGAGATTACTTAGGTAGAAATGAGTTGATGAATGGACAAAATGGTGAACATTTATTGTCGTATCTAACATTTGGTGACCCTCAGTACATGATTAAAATATAAGAGGTCTGTACTTAAGAAATACTTTATTGCATTTTTGGTTTTGGTTTGCAGTGCAGCATCTTGTTAAGAAGCGATTTCCGTTACGAACTTTCATTTACTAAGACATATAAAATGTCTCTGTTTAATGATGAAAATACAGAAATAAGTGATGTTAAGGTTAAGTTAGCTGATTTAATGACTCTTGACAACGAAATTTTAGAATTTGCCTTAAGTGCTGACTCTAATGGTAAAAATTATTCTAACGAATTTGAATCAGTAGAAGAATATTAAGTCAGATTTGATGAAGCTATAGTTTGCGTCAATTCTTTTATAGAAAGTAAATCACAACGAAACAGGAATATATTAAGTAATAAGAAATCAAAACTAAAACTTCCTAAACTTTAACTAATGGAAATTTGGCTGGTGAAGTTAAAGAATGGTTGTGTGTTTGGAGTCGGTTTAAACGAATTCCCGGACATAAAGAAATATAGTTGGAAGACGAATTCCAATATTTAATACAGTGCATGTCACCAAGTGCTAGAGCAAAAGAGATCATCGATAACTATCCACCTACAGCGGAATATTATACAAAAGCGATTGAAAGCCTCAAAGCAACATTTGGACGTGAGGAATTGTTAATGGAATACTATGTTTGTGAACTATTAACTTTAGTTATTAAAAATGCTACAAATCAAGACTTAGTATCACTCAGTTATACGATAAACCTGAATTCCACGTCAGATCGTTAGAATCCATTGGGATGACCTCGGAGAAATATTCTGCTAATGCTCTTCCTATTTTTAGAGTCGTGTTTTCCAGCAGACGTGTTGAGAGTTTGGGTGAGAAACTCAGTAAATGAAGAGAAATCATATAGTGCAAGACTGACCCAGCTTTTAAATTTTCTAAGGGCTGAGGTCGAAAGGGAAAGAAAGAATGATGAAAATTGAAAATTATGAAAGAGAAAAAATGTTGCTTTGCGTGTTTGAAAACAAACCATCGAGCTAAAAATTGTAAAAGAAAAGCTTTGTGCATGCTTTATTGTAGGAAGCATTACATTGTTTGTTGTACAGAATTTAAGCAGAAATCAAAAGTTCCTGTCCAGTGCAATCAAGAAAATTGTGAAATTAGCATTCTTTCTTCATCATGTACACTGCGAAAAAAAAAGGGGGGACAGTTCTATATCTCCCGTTGTACTGGGCCGATTAACGAAATTCAACTTGCGTTTTTCATGTCTCGAAAGCGCAACTTATGATATCTATTAGATTATATATAATATTACTATACTAGAGGTATTTTGACAGAAAATGGGACTTTTTCTGAAATTTCATCCAATTTTGTTTCCATATTTATATGCTACGACTCAAATTATGACAAACTCCTAAGTTTTGTAAAAATCGCACGAGTAGTTTTTAAAAAATTAGCTCTCAAAATTTTAGCTCCTCGATGTTAATTGAATTTGGTATAATATTTATTAATTTCTCTTTTTTTATTACTTTCATATTTCGAACTTTATTTCTATTTTATTTGATTCTTACTTTCATATTTCGAAATTTAGGTTCATTCCAAATAAAATTCGCCAATATTTTATGATTCATTTTTAAATAATGTTTATAAATTATTCGAAAAATATTTTGAATTATAACCTATAAAAGTTTTGCGATCATCATAAAGTAGATGTATTCTAAGCATACCTGCAAAAAATTAAAGAGTTTTTTATTCAAAATTTCTGAAGATATACGTGAATTTACATTTGTTGCATTTTGAAATTTGACGTATTTATTATAAGGGACGATAACAAAAATGTGTTTTTTGCACTCTGTTAAAATTATTTAAAAGTATGAAGGGTGACTTTTTTCCCGCTTATGAACAATTAAAAAAAAGGAAAGGAAAATAGGCTGCTATAAGTTAAGATGTTTGCTAAGTGAATTATTCTTTTCGCAAAGTGAAACAAATCCGCCAAGATGAATTTTTAAATTTCTTACCAAAAATTACAAAATTTAATATCTAGGCATAATTTGAGTTGTAGAATCGAAATGTGAGAAACAATTGGTATGTTATTTCTGAGAAAGTCTGACTTTGTGACTTTGTGTCAAAATACCTAAATTTGAATTTCGCCCAATCGACCCAGTAGAACGGGAAATATAGAACTGTCCCCCCCCTTTATTTTGTGCAGTGTATTTCAGGAAGAGTTTTGCTTCAAATTCTATTGGCTGCTATTCAACATGAAGGAAAGAAACTTCATCTTTGAGCGTTGATCGATGCTGGACCTGATTATTCCTATGTTTTAAAATCAACAGTTGAAGCCTTAGGAATAAGATCAGAAGCTCATAGAAAATTAGCACATGTTGTGTTTGGAGGAAGGACATATGATATGAATCATAAATGTTGAGAATCTGCATACTGGTTATAGCAGCAAGATTCCTGTTTTAGATCAGCCTATTGTTTTTGGATACCTAGTCTACAGAAAGGACCTTGGATATGAGAATTAGCTGGAAAGGGAATTCATATCAGAGATATTTATTGTGTCAACCCGCAGATTGACCTTTTGATAGGCTCAGAATTTGCAGGAAACGTTGTATAGGAAAAATAGTGAAATTATGTACAGGCATTTTTGCCATGGACACACTGCTCGGATGCGTTTTGATGGGTAAGTCGCCAACAGTTGGAGGTGAAAATTCTATTGCTGCTGTAGTTATACTCCTCTTAATTCACAATCAAGATATCAGAAACCTCTGGGAATTAGAAGCGACTGGCATTACAGATCCCTTTGAACTGAAATCCAGATGTGAAATTGGTAAGGTCGTAAACGATCACTTTATGGCAAATTTAAGAAAAGATAACGAGGGATATGAAGTGAAATTGCCATGGGTACATGATAAAAATCTTCCTGAGTATAGATATATAGCTGAAAGAAGATTAGAAAAAACAACAACTAAGTTAAATGAAAGGAAAATGTGATGCATATAATAATGTGTTCGAGGAGTGGTTAAAAGAAGATATAATTGAAAAGGTACGACTTGAAGAACTATCTAAATCTGGTTGCTACTTGCCACATAGAGGGATTTTCAAGGAAATTCAAAAAGTTTAGACCAGTTTTCGGCGAATCCAATAGAAAGAAAGGATTTCTTTCACTTATGAATGTCTTGAAAAGGAACCTTACAACTTGGAATTGATATCGTCGTTGTTAGTAAGATTTAGGAAAAAATGAATAGGTGTTATATTTGACATAAAAATGGCCTTTTTACACATAAGCATTGCCCAAGAAGCTCGGGATTATTCGATTTCTGCGGTGGAAGGATAATGAGAGTAAAGAAATTCTAGTTTTTAGGCATCGCAGAGTAGTTTTCGGAGTTACCCTATAGTACGTTTATTCTCGAGGCAGTCATTCCTCATCATCTAGAGAACACGTGCTTAGAACGTAAAGAAATTGCAGAAAAGGTATTGGGATCGTTTTATGTTGAGAACTGCGTTACTTCATTGAACACAGGAAGTGAAACTCAACATTTTATAGAGGACTTTATATAGTTAATGCAAAATGCTAAATTTGAATTGAGACGCTGGGAGTTTACTTGATTCAATACATCAACTCCTGAACTAGAAATATCTCAAGTGTTAGGAATGCTGTGGAATCGAAGAACTGACACTTTATCTTGTGAAGTTGATTCAAGAACTGAAATGTTGGAACCATTTGCTCGAAGAAAGTTACTTTCTGTTGCACAAAGAGTTTTTGATCCGATTGGGTTTTGTTGCCTTGTAACGTTGTATAAAAAATTACATCTTCGAGAAAGCTGGAAATCAAAACTTGGTTGGGGTGAATAACTGTCAAAAGATGTATCTGAAGAGTTTAAGAAGTGGTTCAAGGATCTTCATCTTAATTGGTAGAAATTCCAAGATATATGTCTATAGAAAAGTGTGTATCCATCAGTCTGCATACATTCTGTGATGCATCGAAATTATCTTATTCAACTGTCATTTTCATGAGGAGTGAAAGTGAAAAGCAAGCTTCAGTGCAACTGTTAATTGCTAACTCGAGAATCACACCACTGAAAGCAATGTCAATTCCTAGACTAGAGTTAATGGCATGTACAATAGGCGTACGTCTTTCTGATATGGTAAAAAAGGCTTTAAGTATCCAAGAAATTGAAGAATATTATTGGACAGATTCAACTTCAGTGTTGTATTGGATAAAACATGATATATGGACTCTGTTTGTAAAAAATATACCTACTTGTAAGCAACTTGTTTTCGGGACCAAAAGAAATAAATTATATATATATAAATAAATATAACAATATTGTAATAAACTGTATATTCTGTGTAAAATCTCATCAAAGCAAAGGTTGCTACAAAGCACACAATTAAAGTCATGATGAAAAATTGAAAATTATGAAAGAGAAAAAATGTTGCTTTACGTGTTTGAAAACAAACCACCGAGATAAAAATTGTAAAAGCAAAGCTCTATGCGTGTTTTGTGGTAGGAAGCATTACATTGTTTGTTGCACAGAATTTAAGTAGAAATCAAAAGTTCCTGTTCAGTGCAATCAAGGAAATTGTGAAATTAGCACTCTTTCTTCAACTTGTACTTCAGGAAGAGTTTTGCTTCAAATTTTAGTGGTTGCCATTCAGCATGAAGGAAAGAAACTTCGTCTTCGATCTTTCATTAATACTGTATCTGAATATTCCTTTATTTTAAAATCAACAGTAGAATCATTAGAAATAAATCAGAAGGAGTTCAGAAGGAGGATCCTTAGAAATAAGATCCTGCTGACTTGCCATCAAGAGGTTGTTCAGTGAAGAAAGTAGTAGAGCCACAATGGTAGTATGGTCCTCAGTGGCTGAAGTTGTCGGAAAAAGAATGGCTTCATTATACCCGAAATGATGACGAAGAGAACGTTGACACGGAAAGTCGCAAGATAGTTCTAACAGCATTGAATAATGTCAACGACTGGTCATCAAGAGTTGTTAGCTACTTTTCGAAGTACAAGAAAATTTTAAGAATGATCGGGTGGATGCACAAATTTGTAGAAAATTCCCGAAAGAAAAGAGAAGAAAGAGAGCAAAGCGAACTTAAATTTCATGAGCTAGAAAAAGCAGAAAAATTTATAGTAAAGTTCATAAAACTTGACTCCTTTTCATCTAAAGATATTAAAAATTTAAAGTCCATCAGTGTGTTTAAGGATGAAGAAATTTTGCGAGTCAAAACAAAATTAACAGAGAGGAAAGATTTAGAAATTTTAAGTATCCAGTTTTATTGTCTAGTACACATAAAATTACTTAAACTATTCTTCCTAGAACGTCATTTGATTTTACACCATGCTGGACTTCATGTGCTTGTAACCAATCTTGGAGAGAAATTTTGGATTACAAACGGTAGAAAAACAATAAGAACAGCTGTTTCTAAATGCATCGTTTGTAGAAAACACACTGCAAAAGCAGTGAGAACAGTTTCTGTGCCACTTCCAGAAGACTTAGAAAAGCATCCATTTTTGAAGTTGTTGGAATAGACTTAGCAGGCTATTCTTAAAGATGGAACAAAAGCTTGGTGTGCTTTATATACATGCGCTGTATTCAGAGCTATTCGTCTGGAACCGGTAACTTCTCTATCTACGAATTGCTTTCTCTTAAGTTAACGAAGATTTATTGCTAGACGTGGACGTCTTCAAGTAATGTATAGTGATAACGGGACGAACTTTACAGGGGCTAATAATCTTTTTAATGCTATTGACTGGAAAATGATTGAAGGTGAAGCAGCTAATGGAAGAATTACATGAAAGTTTAATCCAGTTGCTGGTGGGGTGGTTTCTGGGAACGTTTGATCCAAATTATTAACAAAATGCTAAGCAGAGTCTTGAAGAATGCTTCACTAACTTACGAAGAGATGCTTAGCTTACTTTGCGAATGTGAAGCTATAGTTAATTCGAGGCCATTAACTTATGTTAACGGCCTCGAACGAACTTTCGGATTAGTTAAAACTAGTTACTCCTGCAATGTTCCTACAAGAAATTCCAGTAGTTGGTGTACCAGATTTTGACCATATCGACAAAATAAATTTAAGGCATATTATTATATTTTATAGATGGTTACGGTACAAACAATACTTCGGGAAGAGTTGAGAAAACATTTTAGAGTAGAATATCTAGGAAATATTATTGTTCAAGCAAACAAATAAAAAGTCATCTTATGAATGAAAAGTTGGGGACGTAGTTTTAATCGAAAAGGAAGATAAGAAGCTAGCATTTTGGTCTTTGGGACGAATAGTCAAATTGTATACCGGTAAATACAATAACGTCAGACTGGTTAAAGTTACTTCATAATTAAGAATTATAAAAATTTGGCTGTAAATATTAACTTTCAGTACTGTAAAAACACTAAGACAAAGCAGGAGTTGTTCAAAATTAATTAAACTAATGAGGCTAACGCCAGAAATTATTTAAAATTTTCGAACGGCATCAATTTTTCCAAAACTTGAAGATTTTTTTTTAATCTCAAAGACCTGTTTATAGAGGAACATCAGTTATATTTTGACAGGAATATCTTGTTAATGGAATAATGGAACTTTATGCTTCCCCTAAGTCAATGGACATTTAAAATAATGTCGGTTTAATAATCCTGTGTTTTAGAAAATGACAGTAAATTTGAGCGTAAAAGCTCTGGTTAGTTATTAGGTTGGATGGATATATAGTTTTCATGTCTGAATTACATTTTATGTGTGACATTCGCGATAAATTAAATGTTAAATGAACTCAAAAAGAGGCAAACTCTCATCATTAAGAATAATATTTTCAGTTTTAATGCGTAACTTTTATTTTCTTTAGATTAAATATGTCAAATACGTTTAATACTTAAAACATAATGATTATGATAGGAAAATATTCCAAGATGGCAACTTTTGACTCGAGAAAGCTTAATTTTATAACAATATTAATCCTACGTGCAGTTTTCAATTTTTATTGAGTTTCCCCTCATAGATCTGTCTGTAATTTAAATTTAAATAATATGTTTTTATGTAGAAAACATATTATCTAAATTTATATTTTGATTTTTATTTTGATATTCCTCTCTGTAGTCTTAAAATACTTCTATTCTGATGTGATTTGTTGAAAATCACAACTCTGATATGTTTAAATGTAGAGTGCTGTTATACGGCTTTGCGGCAGAAGGTGGTTTTGTATAACGAAAACGTTTTAGCTCTTCTTTAGTGGTTAAAAGTAAGATATGCAAATGAAATTGGGATACATTTTGTAAAGTACTGCAGCTGCTTATTTAAAAATGCTGGTAGTCTGATGTAAAAATGCTGAGTAAAAATGATGGATGCTTGTAACGCGAATTAATCCTTATACTAAAAATAGAAAGCAAAACGTGTTCTCAATATATTCCTTTAAATATGAATGCCATAAAAGTAATGCAATGTTCTTTTTTTTTTTTTTTTTTTTGTGTGTGTGTGTGTGTATGTATTCCATATAAACTGAATAGAAGGTAAATGTACTAGTTTACATCGATTTTATACCTTGAAAAGTTACGATTCCTAAGCTGTATAACTTGATTCAAAATCAGCAGATTTTGCAGTAATTAAATATATGGATGTCTGGGTTCATTACTGAAAGAATGAAATTCGAAATGTAACTTGAATAGATCTTCAAAGCGGGATAACAATTCAAGTAGTATAAAAAATATGTAACTAGAAAGTAAAAAGTATAACACGTGGACTAACAAGTATTAAAAGTATCATATCAACAAGAATAAATTTGCAGGTTTATAATTCTGGGTAAATTAGGATGTTAATCTTGACCTATATATAAGGAAAGGAAAAACTTGAAGCATGTGTTCACGCGATAAAAATAGAATAAGAATTCGAGAAAGTTCCAGCTAATGAAGAGGAAATAAAACCGTAAAAAGTGACGCATCTTTTGACAAAAAAGTGAACACAATTACAAAATAATTTCTCGAAAAGAGGAAGCAACAGATTTATTAAAATTGGGATCTTTTAAATAAATCTCAAAGAATTTTATGACTGTGATAGACTTTTGGAAATCTAATTTGGCAACGGAAGACTTTTTAGATAAATTTTAGATGGAAGGAAATATAGGATGTAGTTTTTGACTAGCAATATTTGTCAATGTGGAATTTATAAGTTAAATTTTTCTAGCATATATATGTCTCTTGCTTTTAGTAAGCCTATCTTAATTCACTAATGTATATTTTAAGCCCCATTATCAAGGAATATTGTAGACACCCCAGGAGTTAATAAATGGAATAGTTAATTAAGCATTGAGCTAGGAATTTATTGATAACAGAGAAAATCAGATTTAAATCTACACCAAAATTTAACTTCTATAAAACATGTGCAGTTTTATAATTGATCGATGGAATATAAGGAATAACTGCTGGAATCTTGTTATCGCTTAAAACGAGAGAATGATTTTACTATGCTGAAATGAACATTTTTAATTCTCATGAAATTCTCGAAGTCTATCTCGAATTTCTAGATGTTTACTTCTAATTGATATTCTACATATTTATTTCTCTTTATTATGTATTGAAATTGATCAATAAATTTCAGTTATTCAATCTTGTCTGAAACAAACACATTTTCTTTTCTTTCTTTTTTTTTAAATCAAAAATAAGCCTTATCACTAGAACGATGGATTAGGAAGGAGAAGCCTCAGAGTTTTGTCCCTGCTGCCACCTACATGGATTATTATGAAACCAAATTACTTGAAATATTAAAATTATCAATTTAGATCAGCTATGTTGCCGATACGTTTGCTCTGTTTGACGGTAATAAAGATTTAAATAAAATTATCATGGTAATGCATTCCAGCGGTTTTACTATTCAATTGACATTTGAACATGAGATATCCAAATCCCTCCTACTGCCCCACATCTGACACATAATATATCAGATTTCAGTACTACTTTGTATAGAAAACCTTCATCTATTCGACTTCCATGAGGCTTGATATTTTATAATTCGACTCAACAGAAGTCAGCTTCATTTTAATCTTTTGTTTTCTATGCATTCTTGTTTGTTCCTCCAAGTCAGCTTTAAAAAAAACTATTTAAGGCGAATTGTAAAGAGAATTCTCTCGTTTTGAGAATTATAATATGAGAACCAAATAAATGCGTGAGTGGGTTTTCACATCTAAGCTTGTCTTTTATCCGTGCTGGCAGGAAGACTGAGCAGCTGCAAAAGAAGATATTTGTTTATTCTCCCTGACTGGCTGCCGACTAATCTCAGTTTACGTACCAAAAGGCATATCTATACTTCCTGTATTAGGCCAATTCTTTGTTACGCTTCTCCTGCCTGGAACACTGCTACCTGTAAGCAACTTTATCATCTGCAAGTAGTTCAGAATAAATTCCTTAGAACTATCACTGATGCCCACTTCTTTATTAGAAACGAACTTCTCCACAGAGATCTCAAGCTTGAAACAATACAGGACTATATTAAAAAATCCAATGATAAATTTTTCAACAAGGCTGTGCAGTGTGACTTTGTGAACTACTCCCAGATATTCAATTATGAAGTCCTTTCAGAAGACAAATTCATTCGCCCATTAGCTGCTCACACAATCATAGATGGAATCTGACAAGAGCACTCATGACAACTCCTCGTTGGTAGTTGCTTAACCTTCTTTTGCATTTATATATCATTGTTTTACTCCTTCTTGCACCTGTGTATTTTTATCTATGTAAATATCATTGTTGGAATTCTGTAGCATCTTTTGAACTTTTATTCGTTTATAGTCAAGTTTTTGCCTCGTTTTTACCTTCTTTCAATGTCAATGAATAGCTTTCTCCGCTGTTCTGGTCTTGTCACTTCTTTTGCGATGTCCTAGGCCACCTTTTCTTTTTTCTTCTGCCTCCGTCTTCTCTTCCGAGATTCACCCTCGTCCGGATTCTATTACGTCATGTGCCTTAGGGCTTTATTTCATGAACCGGCATCGCTGCCTTGGCAGTAGCCCGGTATAGCTCTTAACCAGGTAACCAGGCTGCCGATTATTTGAATATGCACGAAACTTTTCATTACAGTGTCATCTTCCAGAGAGATGTAGTTTAGCATAAATAACATAACTGCAGGAATTCATAATTAACATTTTTATGTGTATATACTCCGGCAAGAAATCATATATGTGTGAAATATAACAAATTAACATTTTATGAAGTATTCTTGGAAATCAAGCCCCGTTTATATTTAACACTAAGGAAGCTTTATGCCTAATCTCACTTTAAACCAATGCCTAATCTCACTTTAAAGACAAAACTTTCTGGACTAAAAGCTAATGTGAAGTATTCAAGAATTATTTTATTTAAAATTTCCGTTATGCAACTCATTTACATTCTGGCAGAGCATGAATATTATGGTTAAATATGCAGAAATTATATGATATCAAGGTTTTCAGTTATAGTTTCCTGTATAGTATTGAAGTTTCTTATTCAAGTAGGTATGGAACAATTGATTTAGTAACAAATCATCTATTAGGTACGTAGCAATCATGGAAAAAAGCAGTATTTTTAAAGAGGATATGTATACACATAGTGAACGGAAACCGCATGTGTATGAGAAACGGAATCAATCGTTCAGTAAAAAGGGAATTTTAAACAAGCGTATTCAAACAGGAGAGAAATATCATATCTGTGAAGTATGTAAGAAATCATTGAGTTGCAAATCTAGTTTGATCACACATATGCTCGTTCACACTGGAGAGAAACCTCATATGTGTGAAGTATGTAAAAGGTCATTTAGTCATAAAGGTAGTTTAAAAATGCATATGGGCATTCACAGAAAAGAGAAACCTCATGTATGTGAAATATGTAAGAAACCATTTAGTCGAAAGACTCATTTAAACAGTCATATGCTAACTCACACTGGAGAGAAACCTTATACATGTGAATTATGTAAGAGTTCATTTAATCAAAAGTCTTATTTAAAAAGCCATATGCTTAGCCATACAGGAGAGAAACCTCATGTATGTGAAGTATGTAAGAAGTCATTTAGTCGAAAAGGCTATCTAAACAGTCATATGCTTATTCACACGGGAGAGAAGCCTCATATGTGTGAAGTATGTAAGAAGTCATTTAATCATAAGTTCAATTTAAAAAAGCATGTTTACATACATGCGAGAGCAGTCTCTTGTATGTGAAGTATGTAAGAAGTCATTTAGTCAAAAGCATAAATTAAACATGCATGTTTGTATTCATACAGGAGAGAAACATCATATGTGAAGTATGTGAGAAGTCATTTAGGTCAAAGCATTATTTAAACATCGATATGTTTATTCATACGTAAGAGACAGCTTGTATGTAGGGTATGTAAAAACTCCTCTATACTAATTGAGGATTTAAATATGTATATCAACTTGGGAGAGAAATCTCAGAAGTTATATACATAAGAAGTCCTTTAGACAGAAAAATAATTTGAAGAAATATGTATACAGAAGGAAAAAAAACCTCCTCTCTTTTGTGATTAGTAACAACCTTACAGTGTTGCAATAGAACTTGTCCATGCCACAAGGAAACTTCATTAAGTAAGGTCAAGACTGGTTTATTTGCACCAGATGGCAGAATGTAGAGTGGCAAAAATTTTTGGAGTGTAGAGAGTTACTTATTGGTAGAATTTAGGATTTGCGAAGATTTTGTCAGGTCACATAAAGCCTATCTCTGACCCTCTGTGTGGTATATAAATTGGTATTTCATCAAAATAAATAGTAATGTATTTTTTTATTTCTTCTAAAAATTAAAGTAGTACAAAGATGTGAAATATAATGTTTTGTGATATCCTGTTTATGACTGCAGTTTGTAATTTTTTGCTTACTCTTCAAAAATGAACTTTTCATAATAATAATTGCACTTTGAATGTGGAGAATGTCTAGACAGAGGCGTAGCTATGGTTTTAAGCGCCCATGGATAATTGAAGATTTTGCGTCCCCTTCTGTGGCCCAAGAATGAAAAAATTTCATTCTAATATTTCTTAATATGAATTTGGTGCCCACTGAATGCTGCGCTTGGGGACTGGTGTGCCCCCTTGCCACGCCAATGTGTCTAGAAATTCACTGTCTGTCTACTCATAAGTGTTCAGTATTTACATCTTTCGCCTACCAAAATACATTGTGGAGATAATATGTATGTTACCACCCTGAAGTAGTTGTGATACTGAAATTCTGAAGCATAGGTGACTGTTTCATCCCATATGTATACTCGCATGTGCTTTGTATTAAACTCAATCATTTTGAGTTTATTGCAGATCCAGTTGCAGTTCTGCCATTAGCAATAGAAATGCCTTCATTTTGCATGAAATAATGTATTAGGTACTGTTTGTCAATGTGATCAAATAATGAAGGCCATGGCTATCCAGTTCCAGTATTAATGCATCGGTCAAAACATTCACAAAATCTGTGCTGTGATACCATATGATAGTGTCATATTAGGAAAGAGATTAGAAATAGAAAAAGAAAGTCTAAAATATTTTCATTCAAATCTTGAACATACCAAATTGAGTAATGTTATGTTTCTGAAGTATATTAGAAGATATTTGGAAAGTATTTCCATGCAGATAAGAAATCCATGTATATTATATATTTATTCAAAAAACTCTTTCCATCCTCCTTATCCATTGTGAAAGAAACTTAATTTTTGACTGGTAAGGATGAACATTTATTTTATAGGCATGAAGATTTGTGTACCAAAAAAATGTCTCAATTTCTGTTTGCAGTTCATGCTCAGTTTTCAAACATTGGCACAAATCATTATAAGGATCCAAAGCCTTTTTTTTTTTTTTTGTCTTAACAGTTCCCATAGTAATGTAACTTTGTCATTGACTAGACACTAACCAAATTTGGCACTTTGTCACCTTATCTGTGGTTAAAATTCGAGGGAACACCCTCTTTTTGGATTAACAGATACTTTCTTAATTTCAGAGTCTGATTTCTCTTTGATGTACCTAATTTTTTAAAATTATAGCAATAAATGCTTTTTTATAAATTATTCACAGTCTTGAGTGGAAGTAGGTAAAAAATATTGAAATTATAAAGATGTTTAATTAAAGAATTTTTAAATTTTTGCAATGTGAATGTTTCAAATTTTATACTTTAAATTTTTTTTTTTTTTTTTTTTTTTTTTTTCTTTTTTGAAAATTCTGTTAAGGTTAAAAGCAAATGCTTATTGATTTATATGTAAAGTGCAGATTATGAGATGAGTTTACAAATGCCTTGATGCAGCTTCTGGTATTTTTTTAAAATATGTATTATATCAAGTGTACATATTTTAATGTTTAGCCAGTAACTTTTAAAATTCATGCGCATAAGTTTAATATTACTCACACATAATGCATTTTTCATGATATTCTGATGAATTGAAACTAAAAGAGATATGGAACATATCAGTAATTCGGCATGCTGTGTAACTTGATATCTCTGTAAATTTTAAACTTTGTAACTGTTTACATCCAAAAATTAACTGAAATAACATTCATCTCGGTTAACATCTGTTAAGTACTTATTTTGGGTTTGCTACTACAGAGAATCCATTGGTGACAGTGCAGAAAGTACGTGATATTAAGCACATATAAGTCAAATGTAGCTTGTTAAATATTATACTTAGCAAAAGTTAGGAGAAAGAGCATGACATTAAGCATATAGCATATGTAAATTAAATTTATGTTTGTTAAAAAAAATTGAGCCTATGTATATAATAATTAGTTAATTAAACATGATATTAAGCATAAAATTACCAGAAAAAGGATGATATTAAACATATATAACTCAAATTTAGCTTATTATACTTGTTGGTCAGTGGCATAGCTTAAGAGGGACATCTGTCTACGGGGGGCAAAATTGATATTACAAAATTTTGAAATGCAACGTTTTCCTTTCTTGACCAACAGGAGAGGGCACAAAATCTTCAGCTGTCACCATTTGCTGCTGAAAACCCTAGCTACACCTCTGATGCTGGTTAGTATGTATGAGTTTAAGCTAGGAAGAAAAGTATATTATGTATGACAAGCATGATATTTAAGATGTATGAATTTTATTTTTCCAAACAGCAATAGCAATCATAAATCATGTATTTTATTCTTTGTTATCAAGTAGGTTAGCATCCAAGTTAATTCCTTATAAATTTGCACCTATAAAATATTTCTGTTTTTTGGCACATAATCAAGAATTCATGCATATCATTTCAAGCATTATTGTATTTTGTATAATATCCCTCTTTCTGTATATTTATTCTGTGTTATTGCATCTTTTTCGAAAATGATCCAATGTTGCATGCAGTGTTGTATTTGTACAGTCTGAAGTTTCTTTATAAAAACTCGCTTTTTCACTTTTGTATTTACATGTATTTTTGCTAAAAGTTTACAATTGGGTGCCCCTTGTTTTTTGGCGATTCCGTTTTGATGCCAAGATCAGTGCCAATAAGATACAATTTCAAGATGGCCGCTACACAAAACCAAAACAAGAAGTCAAAGAATTTCACAAACTCCATGTCCATGTACACATCGACCTATTTTCACTTAAAAAAAATCAGAGAATTGCACAAATTAGTCATTGCACATTGCCTTGACTTTGTCCATGTGCACATCGATTTATTTTCAATTAATCTAGAAGCTAAAACCATGTTTAAACTCTCATGGTAACCAGAAATGGGGTTTCATCACCAAAACTGAACAAAATTTTTCGCCAATCCAAAGGGCACCCAATACTACACCAGAGCCGTATATTTTAGAACATGAGTAGATATTTGGGTTTAATCCTAGTATACGATACACGCGGGTTTTTGTGACTTCTGGCGACATTATGGTCAGCAGTAAACGAGTCATTTTTAGTGTTGGTGATTCATTTAAAAAAAATTATATGAAGGCCATACCATATACTAGGATTTTGCTGATATTTTGGATTTACTTTTACAAAGAACCCATTGTGACATTGCTTTTTTTGTTGCCAGGCTTGACAACGGTAATGGTTTCAGCAACATAGGGTTAAGTTTTGAGATAAAATATGATATAAAGCATATAAAAGTCAAATTTGGAATTTTAAGCATCATATTTGGTGCATGGCTTGATATTAAGCATGTTTAAGTTAAATTTAGCTAAAAATTAACTGGTTTAACATATAACATATAAGCATATGTAAAGCAAATGTATTGCTAAACCTGATAATTGGTTCAATTAAATTCAGGGTAGCAGAAAAGCATGATATTAAGCGTATACAAGTCAAAAATGGCTGGTTAAATATATATTTAATACAATTAAATTCAGATTGATAGAAAAGCAATTTTTTTTTAATGGCAGGCACTAGCCATTTTTAGGCTTTCATCACTACTGAGGCCAGAAGTGGTGATCATTTTATCATAGAGGCACTAAATAGGCAGCCACTGTTACCTCATATGAGGGGATAGACAATTTAGATCCATGCCTTCTCTGGGATTCAAACCCAAGCCCTAAACACATGAAAGTAAAAATTAGGATAAAAAAAAAATATTAGTATTATTATTGAAATAGATTTTTAATTAATTCTACTATTATAAAAAAGTTTGAAAAAATCTTGCATACTTATATCTAGCAGTACTTCATTTCAGAGTAAAATTAAATTTTATGAGTGAGTTTGTAATTTTACTTTTGGAGGCCACCTGTTCAATTCTGTTGTCTGTGTATGTGCCAGTTGTTGGATTAATGAAATTTGTGAAATTATTATTAGTCCGATGCACATAATCCCATGCCTGCCTAAGAATGAATATGTTTGCCTATCATCAGTCACAGCAGTTGTTCCCTTTACCACATGCTTTTTAATCAGCAGCATCAGAATTGGCACTGATCTGTTGTTTGCTGTGAACACATTTTCGATGAAGGCAATAATTCTTCTAAGGGGCACCACTGCAAACAAGCATCTATCTCTGACAATTTCTTTAATTACATGAGATAGCATGGAAATCAGACAAAATAACAAATAAGTGGAAATTAATTTACATGTGCAAAGATGTTTCAACAAAAATAGGATACATATCCTGAGGAATGGTTGTTGCTTCTGAGCGAGTGAATCCCTTGGATTTCCAAGTTTGAACTGTTATCACCATTGTTAATAGTATTTACATTTACCTGGTTTGCAGAAGTACTTCTGATATTTTATATCAATGTGCAGCCGTTTATGTAAACAGTGATTGTTGTCCTACACATAGATGAGAATTCTCGTGGGATTATCTTATGCACCTGAGGATATTCACATTTAGAATTATACCTACATTTTAAGTATTTCATGGCATTTGTATTTCATATCAAATTACAATTGTTCCTTATTTTGCCATAAGCAATGTGAGCATAAAATTCCTGTATTTGAATTCAGTCCATAGGTAAAATCCTAGTATACAATATGGCAAGATTTAAAAAATTGTCGCCAGCTCCAAGATGGCTCCTTTAACTTGTCATCATAACTACTGCATAGTAAGTTGCCAAATCTCATGTTTACCATATACTAGGATTAAACCAATTCATATAACATAACACATGCAGATTATGTATACTTTTTTTTTTGTACTTACAATGAAGTAAGAACATTTATTACCATTTAAACATTTTATTTGCATCCAAGCTACTCCACGTTACCCTCATTCAAACTACATTTTTTATATGTAACACTATTTTTATGTTTCATATCTGATCAAGAGTGCTTGTGTATTTTCACGAGTGATTATGCTCTTAATAATATACTTTGTATGCTTAATTTACATTTCTGATGTGTAAACCAGGATTCCTATGTTTCTCTTACACTGTTTTTAATTTTTATACTTTGAAGCGTCTGTTGAGGTACTCGTCTTACTGTTTCTGAATTTACATAAACTTTATAAACAGCTTTGTGCAGAAATTTAACCTCAGAAGTTTGATAATTGTGACTATTTTATGTTTTGGTATTTTCATAAGATCATCTCATTGCATCCAAAGTTTGGCGATTTCTGACATATACTGTACTTCCTTGTATAGGTTACCTCCTAGCGTTTCTGCGACAGGTTCTAAAAAGTTTTTTAATATTCATGTGATTTTGATTTCTTCATAGCAAATTAAGCTTTCTTAAATTAACCCTTAATTTAGTGATTATTGGTGCTGATTTAGTGACTCTTCACAACGAAATTTTGGAATTAAGACAGTGTATGTCACCAGGTACAAGAGCAAAAGAGATCATCGATAGCCATCCACCTACAGCAGAATATTATACGAAGCGATTGAAAGCCTCAAAGCAACATTTGGACGTGAGGAATTGTTAATGGAATGCTATGTTCGTGAACTATTAACCTTAGTTGTTAAAAATGCTACCAAATCAAGACTTAGTATCACTCAGTTATATGATAAACTTTAATCCCACGTCAGATAGTTAGAATCCATTGGATGACCTCAGAAAAATATTCTACTATGCTCTTCCCATTTGTAGAGTCCTCGTGTTCTCTAGAAGACGTGTTGAGAGTTTGGGTGAAAAACTCAGTAAATGAAAAGAAATCATATAGTGCAAGACTGACCCAGCTTTTAAATTTTCTAAGGGCTAAAGTCGAAAGGGAAAGAAAGAATAACCCTAGAAAAGCCAGGTATGAAGCAAAGTGATCCCCACATAAAAATTCATAAGGATAGAGAAGATAATACTATACCTACTGCAAGCAACTTGTTTTCGGGAGCAAAAGAAATAAATAACAATAATGTAATAAATTGTATATTCTGTGAAAAATCTCAGCAAAGATTGCTGCGAAACACAAAATTAAAGTCATGATGAAAAATTGAAAATTATGAAAGAAAAAAAATGTTGCTTTACTTGTTTGAAAACAAACCATCGAGCTAAAAATTCAAAAAACAAAGCTCTGTGCATGTTTTGTGGTAGGAAGCATTATATCGTTTGTTGTACAGAATTTCATCAGAAATCAAAAGTTCCAGTGGAATGCAATCAAGAAAATTGTGAAATGAGCACTCTTTCTTCAACATGTTCACTGCGAAAAAAAGGGGGGCCAGTTTTATATCTCGCGTTCTACTGGGTCGATTAACGAAATTCAACTTGCGTTTTTCATGTCTCGAAAGCGCAATTTAGGATATGTATTAGATTATATATACTATTGTTCTAATAGAGGTATTTTGACACAAAATCGGTCTTTTTCTGAAATCACGTGCCAATTTTTTTCCATATTTAGATTCTACGACTCAAATTATGCCAAACTCCTAAGTTTTGTAAAAATCGCACAACTAGTTTTTAAAAAATTAGCTCTCAAAATATTATCTCCTCAATGTTAATTGAATTTGGTATAATATTTATTAATATCTTTTTTTATTACTGTAATATTTCGAACTTTACTTTTCATATTTTATTTGATTCTTACTTTCATATCTCGAAATTTAGGTTCATTCCAAATAAAATTCGCCAATTTTTTATGATTCATTTTTAAAATTTGTATTTTTAAATAATGTTTATAAATTATTCGAAAAATATTTTGAATTAAAACCTATAAAATTTTTGCCATTGCCATAAAGTAGATGTATTCTAAGCATACCTGCAAAAAATCAGAGTTTTTTATTCAAAATTTCTGAAGATATACGGGAATTTACATTTGGCGCATTTATTATAAGGAATGATAACGAAAATGTGGTTTACGCTTTCTGTTAAAATTATTTGAAAGTATGGCGAATGACTTTTTTCCGGTTCGTGAACAATGAAAAAAAAGGAAAGGAAAATATATTGCTATAAATTAAGAGGTTCGCCGAGTGAATTATTCTTGGCGCAAACTGAAAAAAATCCGCCAAGATAAATTTTTAAATTTCTCATCAAAAGTTGCAAAATTTAATATCTAGGCATAATTTGAGTTGTAGAATCGAAATGAGGAAAACAATTCGTATGTTATTTCTGAAAAAGGCTGACTTTGTGTCGAAATACCTATGTTAGATTAAAGCTATATATAAATCTAATATATATCCTAAGTCGCGCTTTCGAAACATGGAAAACGCAATTTGAATTTCGTCCAACCGGCCCAGTAGAACGGGAAATATAGAACTGTCCCCCCCCTTTTTTTTGTGCAGTGTACTTCAGGAAGAGTTTTGCTTTAAATTCTAGTGGCTGCCATTCAATGAAGGAAAGAAACTTCATTTTTGAGCGTTGATCGATGCTGAACCTGATTATTCCTATGTTTTAAAATTAACAGTAGAATCCTTAGGAATAAGATCAGAAACTCATAAAAAATTAGCACATGTTGAGTTTGGAGAAGGACATCTGAAATGAATAATAAATGTTATATAATAAATATTGAGAATCTGCATACTGGTTATAGCTGCAAGATTCCTGTTCTAGGTCAGCCTATTATTTGTGGTTTACTATAAAGATCTATACCTAGTCTACTGAAAGGATCTTTGATATGAGAGTTAGCTGGAAAGGGAATTCATATCAGAGATATTTATTGTGTCAACCCGCAGATTGATCTTTTGATAGGCTTAGAATTTGCAGGAAACATTTCTATAGGAAAAATAGTGAAATTAAGTACAGGCATTTTTGCCATGGAAACACTTCTCGGATGGGTTTTGATTGGTAAATCGCCAACAGCTGGAGGTGAAAATTCTATTGCTGCTGTAGTTACCTCCCTCTGAATTCACAATCAAGATATCAAAAACCTCTGGGAATTAGAAGCCACTGGGATTACAGATCCCTTTGAACTGAAATCTAGATGTGAAATTGGTAAGGTCATAAACGATCGTTTTATGGCAAATTTAAGAAAAGAAAACGAGGGAAGATATAAAGTGAAATTGCCACGGCTACGTGACAAAAATGATCCCGAGTATAGAGATATAGCTGAAAGAAGATTAGAAAAATCAGCAACTATGTTAAATGAAAGGAAAATATGATGCATATAATAATGTGTTCGAGGAGTGGTTAAAAGAAGATATAATTGAAAAGGTACCACTTGAAGAATTATCTAAATCTGGTTGCTACTTGCCACATAGAGGGATTTTCAAGGAAATTCAACAACTAAGTTTAGACCAGTTTTTGGCGCATCAAATAGAAAGAAAGGATTTTTTTCACTTAATGATTGTCTTGAAAAAGAACCTAACAACTTGGAATTACCGTTGTTGTTAGTGAAAAAAGAATAGGTGTTATATTTGACTTAAAAATGGCCTTTTCACAAGCTTTGCCGAAAAAGCTCGGAATTATCTTCGATTTCTGTGGTGGAAGGGTAGTGAGAGTAAAGAAATTCTAGTTTTTAGGCACTGCAGAGTAGTTTTCGGAGTTACCTGCAGTCCGTTTATTCTTGCAGCGGCCATTCCTCATCATCTAGAGAACACGTGCATAGAACGTAAAGAAATTGCAGAAAAGTTACTGGGATCGTTTTATGTTGATAACTGCTTTAATTCATTGGACACGGAAAGTGAAACTCAACATTTTATAGAGGTCTCTACATAGTTATGCAAAATGCTAAATTTGAATTGAGAGGCTGGGAGTTTACCAGTTTCAATATATCAACTCTAGAACTTGAAATATCTCAAGTCTTAGAAGTACTGTGGAGTCGAGGAACTGACACTTTATCTTGTGAAGTTGATTCAAAAACTGAAATGATAGAACCATTTACTCGAAGAAAGTTACTTTCTGTTGCACAAAGAGTTTTTGATCCGATTGGGTTTTGTTGCCTTGTAACGTTGTATCCAAAATTACTTCTTCGAGAAAGCTGAAAATCAAAACTTGGTTGGGGTGAAGAACTGTCAAAAGATGTATCTGAAAAGCTTAAGAAATGGTTCAAGGATCTTCATCTTAATTGGTAGAAATTCCAAGATATATGTCTATAGAAAAGTGTGTATCCATCAGTCTGCATACATTCTGTGATGCATCGAAATTATCTTATTCAACTGTCATTTTCATGAGGAGTGAAAGTGAAAAGCAAGCTTCAGTGCAACTGTTAATTGCTAACTCGAGAATCACACCACTGAAAGCAATGTCAATTCCTAGACTAGAGTTAATGGCATGTACAATAGGCGTACGTCTTTCTGATATGGTGAAAAAGGCTTTAAGTATCCAAGAAATTGAAGAATATTATTGGACAGATTCAACTTCAGTGTTGTATTGGATAAAACATGGTATATGGACTCTGTTTGTAAAAAATATACCTACTTGTAAGCAACTTGTTTTCGAGACCAAAAGAAATAAATAACAATTTTGTAATAAATTGTATATTCTGTGTAAAATCTCATCAAAGCAAAGGTTGCTACAAAGCACAAAATTTAAGTCATTATGAAAAATTGAAAATTTTGAAAGAGAAAAAATGTTGCTTTACGTGTTTGAAAACAAACCATCGAGATAAAAATTGTAAAAGCAAAGCTCTATGCATGTTTTGTGGTAGGAAGCATTACATCGTTTGTTGTACAGAATTTCATCAGAAATCAAAAGTTCCTTAGTGGCTGAAGTTGTCGGAAAAAAGAATGGCTTCATTATACCCGAAATGATGACGAAGAGAACGTTGACACGGAAAGTCGCAAGACAGTTCTAACAGCATTGAATAATGTTAACGACTTGTCATCAAGAGTTGTTAGCTACTTTTCGAAGTACAAGAAAATTTTAAGAATGATGGGGTGGATATACAGATTTGTAGAAAATTCCCGAAAGAAAAGAGAAGAAAGAGAGCATGGGGTGCTTAAAGTTCATGAGCTAGAAAATGCAGAATAATTTATAGTAAAGCTCATACAACTTGACTCCTTTTCGGCTGAAGATATTAAAAATTTAAAGTGTCATCAGTGTGTTTAAGGATGAAGGAATTTTGCGAGTCAAGACAAAATTAACAGAGAGGAAAGATTTAGAAATTTTAAGTATCCATTTTTATTGCCAAGTGCACATAAAATTAGTTAAACTATTTATCCTAGAACATCATTTGATTTTACACCATGCTGGACTTCATATGCTTGTAACCAATCTTTGCTTCTACACTTCCAAAATGGGTAGGCGTAAAGGTGAAAGTAGTCGTCGGAGAGTTCATCCACTGCATTCATTAGCTTCAAAAACTCAAAGTTTGCGCCGTCTGAAAGAAACAACAGCGTCTCAGTCACCGATGAATATAGATCTTATAGAACAGTATGTTTAATGTACCTTTTTCCTCTTTTTTAAATAGAAGTTTTTTTTTAATGCATCTCTTTAACATTTATTAATTACTGATGATTGTTGGCGTATTTGTCATGTACTGATTTTTAACGTTAACAGAGACGAAACTAAAGCAACATTTTTCAATATTAGCTCTTTGTAGCAGTTCCACTTTTGTGCCAAAAAAATTTGTTATTTGAAATTTTAAAATATAATCAGTGAATAATGCATTCATCTTATTACTTAAGTGAACTAAATTCCACAGATGTACAGATAGCCAACAGTATTCACGATTCGTTTATAAATAAATATATCCGTATGAGGTTAACCTCAAAATTATAGTGTTTGGGTATAACAGCTTCAATCCTGATTAAACTTAGGTAACAAAGGGTATTCGAGAGGCTACTCGAAACTCTATTTTCTAAAAGATTTATCATGCTTATCATCACGTAAAATGCGTTTTCAAAGTTATAAAAGTTTCTGAAAATAAGATAGATAATTTTAAAAGAAATATTAAAAAAATAATATTTTTAGGTGGCTCTGGCTAAATAATATTCCCATAATAATAAGACAAATTTTTCGTATTCAAGCAAATACAAAAATATAGAAATTTTTTGCAGAATTCGCAGAGGTATTTAATATTTTAATGGGAGACAGTCACAAATTCAAACGTTGGGGTGGTTGTGCGTAATTATGGCAAAGCCTCGAGGGCTATCTGCCTAACGGGAGGGATGCCTTCGTGGAGGACTTTCTAAGAGAAACTGGCGCGTATACACGTTACACACGGGGAAACCACGAAAACCCCATGCAGCCAGCCCGTTCGCGGGACTTGAACCGAACTACCAGTGTTCAGCGACTTTACCGCTCGGCCACTGGTGGCTCACACGTTGGGAGTTGAAATTGTTTTACTGCAGGACGTCAAAACACTAAATTCTATTTTGTAATTACAATTTGAAAATCTCGATTGGTAGTCTTTGAAATGTAATCTGAATTATTAAATTTGTATGCAAATACTATATCTTTGAATTTCATAGATTGGGCAAATACAGTATCTTAGGATACTCTGAGCTTATATTTGATATAAGCTCATATTTAATGTAGGCTTTAAAAAACCTTTATCGATTTCGGAAAGGCGCACAGGTACAGGTCCTTCTTTGTTCCTAATGAAAAGGGAACTGTAACTAGTTGCCCTCAAAATCAGTCGAGATTTAATTAAAATATAAGGTATTTTCTCCCTTCTCTCAGCATGCCTTCGTGGTGTAAAAGTAGCATACTCGGCGCGTATTCGAGATGTCTTGTGTTCGAGTCCCGGCAAAGGCACTGCTCATTTATCAGGCCTCCTGCTTCCAAAAATAACCGAATATCTCTACACTGGCGGCCGAACTAAAAAGGGTAGTGAATGATGATTCTTCGCCCCAGAAAGGGAGATTATATAAGATATTTTCTCCCTTACCTCGGCATGCCTTCGTAGCATTCTCGGGGAGTATTCGAGAGATCTCGGGTTCGAGTCCCGGTGAGGGCACTCCTAATTGTCCATGCCTTATCAGGACTTAGTAGAAAGGGCTAGCTCATAGAGCTTTTCCCCTTGAAACAGGAAGTGAGAAGCGATACATAGTCACGGTGACATTGTCGGCGGAGATGCAATTCACAACATAGGAGTTACATTTTTAATTTTAAGCACCAGTCAGTGCTGTAGCTAGGGTTTCCAGCGTCCGGGGACAACTGAAGATTTTGCGCCCCCCTCCTCTTTGTCAACAGTGGAAACATTTCATTATAAAATTCTTTAAGATCAATTTGGCACCCCCTGAGCGCTGCGCCCGGGGACAGATGTTCCCCCATTGCTCCCTCCTAGCTACGCCCCTGGCACCAGTATTTAAAACGAACTTATGTAAAAAATAGTTATACTTTGGAAGAGATGATGTTATTGCTGTATGCATTTTACACTGAACATTAAAAAAGTTAATAATATTTACTCATTTAAAAAATAATATGTAAAATAGGTTCGCTGTTGTAAAGTTTTCGTGTAAATACGAGCCAGTCTATTAGAAAGATCGTATTCGTGTGCTTTGGAATATTCCAAAATGTTTCATATATATATATATTTTTTTCTTTGTCAAAATTCTGGGTGTTAAACTATATAAAAATGAGTATTATATATAGATGCGCATTTTCATACTGGCTACCTTTCAGTAAAAGAAAATAAAATATTTTATGTATTGCACCCTAATATTTCTTGTGACCAAAATAGTTTTTCAATTGATAGGTCTTTACTAGTTTAATACCGAATATTTCAGTACAAAATTATTCACTGAGGGATGAGTAATAGAAATTTGTATAATTTAAATGTAATTTATATAACTTAACCCCCAAATTATCTTTCTTGATTATCTTTTAATAAACCTGAATGATGAACTAGATTATTTGCTTTCCTTAGAAAAGTTTTTATGTTTATTAGATTATTAGAAAAGTTTTGCGAAAACGTAGATTTAATGCGAAAACGTAGATTTTAACAGTATGTTTATATTATGTATAGTTAACGCTTTTATAAAGAATGATAAATAATTTAAGTGCGTTTTACAAGCATTTGTAATTGCTCCTCATCTTTTGTATAGTCTTTTTAGTGCTAGCTGTCGTGTTAAAATTTGTCAATGTCCTTTTCATCGTTCAGTTTTTCTTTATGAAATCAAGAGGCTCTTATGTTCAAAATATTACTCTAATAAATTTCCCTAAACCCCATTGAAATCATAAACTACAGTTTATCATCTGCAGCTTTGCACTGTATATATTTTTAGCTATATTCCAATTTTGATACCGATGCTCAGTTTTAAGAACATTTATAATCTTTTTCATATTGTTTGTTGTCACTAATTTAATTTCGATTTTCTTATCTACCAAAATGTACTCTTTTTGTCAATTTTTTTTCTCAAAACTTTAGATCCATACAATCTATTTGGTAGTCATTGTATTTTTAATTTCCTTTGAGTGTTTTAATGAGCTAGCTGAAGTTCAGCTGAAGGCTTTGCGTAGGCTTACTGAGCCTGTGATTTCACCTTTCTACGATACGTAGATACTCGTATGTGTAAAAGCATTCATTCAGCTGATATCGCATACAGCTTTTTTATCGCACTGAAATAATCCAAAATAGAGGCTGAAAATAAGTTCACAAACTTTAGTTACTTTGGTGATAAAAGTGCTCAGAACATTACTTAAGAAGTAGGTACTTAGCAGCTAAGAGGAATTGAAATGGATAGATCGTGAAAATTA
>KK117284.1:77929-121018 GCA_000611955.2 Stegodyphus mimosarum | reverse complement strand
CGCCTCTCTTTTCGACCTACACCAGAGCATATCTGTGATTGTCGACATACGCCGGTGAGGGTCTGAATGTACAAGAATGTAATGCAGTATTCGATCTTTCACCGGCGTATTTGGCGAATTTTGACCTTCTCCGGTGAAAGTCGACATTCTCCAATTTCGGTCTTTCACGGTAACATATATACATATATTTATATACTTTTGGTGCAGCTGATTGGCAACCAAAACAGGAGGTGCACATTTACATGTTACACCAGTCCTATATACAAAATTTCAACGCTCTGCAGCTACTCGTTTTTCAGTTATGCGAGATACATACATACATATGTACAAACGACAGATGTAGACACCACGAAAAAAATCTCTTCAGAATTAATTTTAAATCAGTTTTTAAATTTTTTTGCGGGAAAAGAATCCTTTATTCTGTCCTTACATACAGATGTTATGCAAAAACATCATTAAATTGCATTTATAGTGGTCAAAATGGATATTTTTGTTGAAATATGATATCCGAAATTTTTCGAGAATACAATACTTCCTTGCACAAGGAAGTAAAAAGGAACAATGATTCTTCAAGGTCTATGTTCTCCTGGTCTGTAAGAGAACCTTTTCTCACACATATCTTTTCTAGCTGCTGCATGTAGCTTTAAAAAAATTCTAACATTCTCTACATGGCTGAAGGCCATGTACGACATGCTGTGAACTCAAAAGAGAAAATGAATACAAAAACAAAAATAAGAATAAAACCAAACAGTCTACTGTTACAGTGTCTGACCTATACTCCAAACTAACTCTGACCCTTTTTTGTGCCTGTCTTCTCATTTTGATTTTATAAGATTGTGAACCTCGGGGTTTTTTTTCTTTAGATATATAAATACTGATTTTGGGTATATATTTTGCTATCTTTTAATATTAATTTTGAATTTATGTTGTTAAAATGTGTCAAAAATTTATTTGATCAAAATATTTCAACTGCTGTATTCCAACTTACACACAATTTGTGACTGGTTTGTTTACATTCTGCATGCCTAGATCTAGCCAGTATATTTGCATTGGTAATGTACAACGTTTTTGAAATTTAACTAAAAACTTTTGTAAACAATTAGTTTTTTAATTTTTTTAATGTTTCTTAAGAATGCAAAAGTTGTTTTGAAAGTAATTTCATTTGTAAGCATGCATTCCCCCCATAAAAATTCTTAATGCTTTTTATGAAGAGTTCTTTACCCCCTCAAATTCCTGTAATTTCTCTGTATATAATTTTTTGTATGCAATCATATTTAACAAATTTAGTAATTTTATATCTAATAAATTTTGATTAAATTCTTAAAATATGAGTGTGTTTTAGTTGTCTAGATGAAACAGAGACATTAGAATGGAAGAAACACAAAAAACCTGATGTTATAAATTTCAAAAATTTACTAATCAGCATAAACTTCAGCCCCAAGATGTAAAAATTATCAGAATTCTTCTATGTGTGTTTTTGTACAAATTACAACTCCAGTAGGAGCCTTTTACGACCTTTTAAAATGTAGGAATGATTAACAATATTTAGTCTTCTTATCATTTTCATGCAAACGCCGCAGTATAGTACTCATACAGCTAAATTATTGAACTGTATGCACTATATCACAACTGCATTTTTAAGTACTGAGCAATAGCAATTAATGGAAATACAGTATTACACCTCACAGGTAAATTTTGATTAATATATTACTATTAACGATAAATGAATTTTATGATGAAAGATCAAGAAAACACATTTACCGACAAATGATGAGAAACTGATCTATCTGACGATCGGTTAAATTATGATTTGGTGTATATACTAAATCTTCCAGATCCTCAGATTTTCTAGGATCCTCAGCACCTATATTTAAAATGGAATATACTAAGAGTCAAAAACAGAAGTTTATAAGCAAAGTCTACTTTACAATTAAACAATTAAGGTAAAAAAAATTATTAAATACATTTTATACAAAAAAGAGGCTTAAAAAAAAAAAAAAAAAAAAAAAAAAAAAAAGAAAGAAAGAAAAGTAACGATTATATTGTATTATTCAATATCTAAAATTAAAGTTACTTTTCTTTAGAAAATTGCATAAAAAAATAATCATTTTTGAAAAATCGTTCATTAAATTAGCTTCAAATTGTTGGTTCAATAAAATATCTATACTACAAATAAAATATCTTTTCAGCTACTAAAGGAAAGAATGTGTATTATACACACATAGCCAAACAAAGTACACTGAGGGAAAAAAAGGGGGGGACAGTTCTATATCTCCTGTTCTACTGGCCCGATTGACGAAATTTAAACTGCATTTTCCATGTCTTGAAAGCACGACTTAGGATATATATTAGATTTATATATAGCTTTGTTCTAATGTAGGTATTTCGACACAAAATCTGACTTCTTCTGTAATAACATAACAATTTTTTTCCATATTTCGATTTTACGACTCAAATTATGCCTAAATATTAAATTTTGTAATATTTGGTGCAAAATTTATGCAGAAATTCAAAAATTTAACTTAACACATTTTTTTTTTTTTTTTTCAGTTTGAGCCAAGAATAACTCACTTGGTGAACTTCTTAATATATAGCAACCTATTTTCTTTTCCCTTCCTTTGTGTAGAAGCGGAAAAAAAAGTCACATCTTTTCTAACCTTTTTACATTGTGGATGAGTGGAAAAAAAGTCATATCTTTCCTACTTTCAAATAATTTTAACAAAGTGCGTAAACCACATTTTGGTCATTATTGCTTACAATAAATATACCAAATTTCAAAACATGGCAATATATAAATTCAAGTACATCTTCGGAAATTTTGAATAAAAAGCTCTAATTTTTTGCAGGTATGCTTAGAAATACATCTACTTTAAGATGACAATAAAACTTTTACAGGTAATAATTCAAGATTTTTTTTCGAAAAATTTATAAAAATTATTTAAAATATAAGTTTTAAAAATAAATCATCAAAAATGGGTGACTTTTATTTGGAATGAACCTAAATTCCGAACTATGTAGGAAGGAATCAAATAAGTTTAATAAAAAAAGAGATATTAATAAATATTTATCAAATTCAATTAAAATTGAAGATCTAAAATTTTGTAAATTAAGTTAGGAGTTAATTTTTTAAAAACTAATCGAATTATGGAAAAAAATTATCATGTCATTTTAGAAAAAAACCGATTTTGTGTCAAAACACCTAAGTTAGAACAACGCTATATATAAATCTAATACATATCCCAATTCGTGCTTTCGAGACATGAAAAACGCAATTTGAATTTTGTCAATCAGCCCAGTAGAACAGGAGATATAGAACTGTCCCCCCTTTTTTGAGCAGTGTACATATGAATAATATATAAAGACTGCATATGCCATTGCAATCACCACCTAAGGAAAAAGTCATTGCCAAATCTTGAAAATTCACGATTGCCAGTCAAAAAGAAAAGTAACCAAATGTTGTTTTGAAGATTTACAATTTGCTGTTCATTAGTTGAGTATGGAAAAGCCTATGAAGGTTATTTGCCTAAAAGAAGAAATGCCTTCATCAAAGAATTTCTAACGGAAATTGGCTCATATTCACATTACACATGGTGAAAGGCAGAAACAAAATTCACTCAGCAAGCCCTTTTTCCTGGGACTCGAATAGGGAATTCCGCAACAATTAAATATGGGTATTGCATGATATATTATTTGAATATGAAAATTAAGAAGTTAAATTTAAGGTATCCAATACATAATGAGATATAAAAGTTGTGTGCCTAAATATGCACAAAATATAATTAAAATACATTTTTTTAATATGTTTATCTAATACAAAGTCCTAGATCCAGACGAGCCAGGATATTAGGGATTCTGGTTTTGCGACTTTTCCAGATTTTAGATCATCAGTTTAAATTTACTATGATAACATTTAGAAATTATAAAATAGTTTTATTAAATATATTTTTAAAATAGTTTTATTAAATATATTTTTAAAATAATAAAGCATTTATGACCTTAAAGAAATTTTAAAAAAAAAAAAAACTTAATATTTATTTAAGATACAATAACATGCCGAACAAATATTAATTTAGAAGTCAAGAAAAATATTATTATTATTATATTTTCAAATTTCACAGGACTAGTTTCGATGGTTTTACCGAACCATCATCCTCAGCTGCAAAAGCGCAAATGAAAATGATAATTTTCTGGGTCTATAAATCCTGCCTTCAAATCTTTCTAAACTTTCCAAGTTGCAATGTCTAAAATCCTAAAGAAAAATTACCCCTGCCATTTCTATTAATAGCAAAAAACCAGAAATATGTTGGAAAAAAAAAGTAACAATAATTTTATACAGAAAACTGACGCATGTTGAGACAATTATGTGGGAAAAACTCGTACTATGAAAAGAAATTTAAATGAATGCATTTTAAATTAATTACATAGCTATTTTGCTTTCGCTAAGAATTGTGCTAATGTTCAATTTAAGCATTTAATACCTTGTTTATTTTTCAGATTCAAAATACTGCAAAATAAGTCGCCAAAATGGAAAGTAACGTTGCTTTATAATATGATAGCAAAAAATAAAAATGCTTCAGTTTCATGTTACTTCTTGAATATAGTTTCAATATATTAGCATTATTTTAGTGAAATTGATCAATGTTATAATGCTTTAAAAAAATATCATCGATAAATTTCCAGATTTCTGAATTAAAAGTTTTCTATAGAAACTGATCTTAAAATCGTCAAAATATTGATAACTCGTCAAATTTGGAATGGTTTTATAAAGAATTTACAATCCCAAAAGCGAAAAGTTGTTTAAGAGCTCTTCATTAGGAAAAATGAAAGAATTTTGAACTGCTTATCTTTCACCTGATGCTCAGAAACCTGAGAATTCCACCGTTTATATTAGAAGAAGGAACAAATTATAATCCATGAACCTATTCACCCACTCAAAAGATAACTATACTTGTCAATGAATCACTAAAAATATTTGTCTAAAATGCTAATTCACATTCAAAATGGCAGTGGTAAAAACAGACACAAATTCCAGATGATTAAAATTAAGAACCTCCTGCCGAATTTGGTCGAAACTAAGGACTTTTAAGGATCATACGAACCCTGTATAAATTATTTAGTTAGGTGCACAATTAATGATGTTTTGATATTGAATGTTTCGGTTTGAGATAAATGGCAAGCAAAAGATGGCTATGGAGTCAAACTCATCATTGATCATATAGATTTATGCTAATAAATGATTACTTCTTCAATATGGAGATATTTTATTTAATGCCAAAGCGAAATTAAGAACGGGAACTTTCCATGTTTTATTATGAAACAATATCAAACATGCACATGTAACACATACAAAGGATTTCTTTAAAAAAAAAAAGTACTGCTTTAATTTACATATAAACAAACAGCAAACAAATCCAACACCTTCCAACTTTCAATTTTAAAACTTTGAAAAAATATATCTTCAAATACATTCAAAAATTATATCAGTAAAAATTCAACTGTAGAATAAATTTCAATCCCATCTTAAAACAAATGCTGTATCTGAAATTTAGCTATTAAAGGAAATAGCAATTCTCAAATCCCCTCCCCAAATAAGATTGTGAGAAAAATGAAAATAGAAATTGAGCCCTAAGTTTTTGTAAATATAAAATTTTAACCTTTTGTGGGATCTTTTTTTTTTTAAATATAATTTTGCCAATCCAAGTATAATAACCTAATAAATACCTATCTATTTAAGTCAAGTATTTCTTATTTTGAAATTTCTCTACACTTCCATAAACTATTCTGTAACCTTTAACTGCTATTTCCTTTTATTGCCATTTTCTATATCAATCTGATAATTAGTCCAAGATCAAAACTTCTTCGAAAGAATTGTCCAGTGAAGAACGTTTTAGAGGGAACTGGCTTGTAACCATTTTACACATAGCGAAAACCATGAAAATGGCTGTGCAGTTAACCTGTATGCCGGAACTCAAACCTCAGACCGAACTACTACAAGTGTTCAAGTGGCTTTTACCATTCAGCTGCCGGTGAGCACTTAAAAAAAATCTTCAAATTTTTTAGATTTAACATGAACATTTATTAACATTTTATTTTAAAGAAGTTTTAATAATCTTTGATAATAATAATCATTTTTTAACCTTTTAACTATCATACCCGAAATAATCTCGGGCATAGCACTCGTGTTCCAAAATGTCATGCCCGGTTATTAATCGGGTAAATTTTTTTGAGTGCATCACATTGTTATACCCAAATATATATCATGAGAAGTTTATTTTGGCTTCAGTTCAATAGATGGCAGCACTTTACTGAAGGTTTCAAAGGATAGAGGTTTATGTTCAAAGTGCATGGCATTTTTTTTTTATTGTGCGGCAAACATTTGATTTTTGCAATAAAAAAGATTGACAATTTATGTACCCAAATCATCAAAATAACTTGACAGTTAGGTGGTTAATATGTTGCTTCTAGCCAGAGGTTCGAAAACTGCTGCATCAATTTTATATAAAGGATGAAGATATAACATCATATAAATTTCTTATAAATATGAAGCTTTTAAAACTGAAGCAAGGTACAGAAAAATTATAGACAAATAAACAATATTACTTTATGCAACAAGGCATGTCTGTCTATCAGAACTACTGTCACAGTATATCTAACTATGATCATTTTGTTACAAGCCTTATACCAGAGGTGGGGAACCTTTTTACCATTAGAGGCCACATGTAAATTAGGCAGCAATATGAGAGGCCGCATAAGCTGATTGACCTAAGAAAGTGACTTTTGTGAAATTATTATAGTTTTTCTATAGATTTAACAATTTATTGCATTATATAGAAAAAATAAAATATAATACTACAAAATTTTAAATATAATATACATATAAAATAATATAAAAATATTATAAAAAAATACAATAAAAAATATTTTTTTATTCACTAAGTTAGTGACTTATTTGGCTTTGTTTTTGGTTTGACAGTAATTGTATATTTGGATCAAGCTTCGTAACACACAGCTTTAATTGATCCTCTAAATGTGCATCTGTAATTTGCGTCAAAGGCATGGATATTCAACAGCATTTTTCCAGATTTCTATGGGATCCTTTTTAGCGTTAAAAAGGGATTTGACGATACTGTCTTCCCCTAAATCAATTAATTCCATTTGTAGTTCTGCAGGAGCCTCGGATATATCTATTAAATGTGGTTCAAATGCCAGTTTCATAGCAGGAGTCTGCTCGTCAAAATCAGAAAATCTATTAGTATACTCTTCTATTAAACAATCCAAGACACCTACATATTCATCGAATATTTTATTTTCACAGTTCTGCTCATTTAACATTTTAGCTAGCTCCGGGAAGTGTTGTGCAGATATTTCCGATCGACAAAGCAATGTTTTGAAAAATGATAATTTTTTTCTAAACGCTTGGATCTTTTGCCACATTTCATAAATATACCTCGTTTCACCTTGCAGGCAAATATTTAAATTGTTTTGTTTTGTCATCATATCAGACAAAAATGCAAGGTTTCTGAGAAATACTTCATCTGATAGATCACATTGTTTTCCTTGTTCTTTATAAAAGTTTAAAATTTGTCGTCGTAAAGACAAAACTTTTATCAAAACCTGACCTGTTGATAGCCAGCGAACCTTGCAGTAGTATGGTAGGTCAACACTATACGTTTCCTCATCTAAAGAGAGCATCTGCCGAAATTCACGATGACGCATTCTATTTACGCGAATATAGTTGACAATGGCAATGGTTCTATCCAGAGTGTCTTGCAAAATGGTAGATTTTGCGCAAAGATTTTGCTGATGCAAAATGCAGTGAAATGATATCAATTTTTTCAAGTTTAAGTTTTCCTTTTTTAACAAAGCAACGAATCCTTCTTTTTTGCCTCTCATGGAAGGTGCGCCATCGGTGCAGACACTGACTAAATTACTGACATTCAATTGTAATTTATTACATACTTCTTTGAAGTTTTCGAAAATATCGGCTCCGCGAGTTCTTCCAGTTAGTGTACCCAACGCAAGTAGTTCTTCGTAACATTGAAAATCTTTAGTTATAGCACGAATAAAATATAAAACTTGTGCCGAATCTGTTTTATCAGTGCTTTCATCTAAAGCAATTGAAAAATAAACATCTTCATTTTGTATAATTGTATGAAGTTGCTCTGTTACATTTTGCGCTAATTCGTGCTGTCGATCTGTTACAGTTCTTCTTGAAAGAGGTAATTGTTTGTATTTGTCGACATTTCTTGGATCTAACATACTCACTGCTTCAACAATACATTCTTTAATTATTTCAATGTCACTAAATGGTTTGCCCCTTTTTCCAAGTATATGTGCTATTTTATACGTAACAGCAACTGCAGCGGAATTTTGATTTACAAAGGCACTAAAAGATGCCTGCTGATGATGCTTCTCATTTTTCAACTTTTGAAGTGCAGCTTTTCGTGATTCACCTTCTAAAGCGAAATATTTATGTTCTTTATGAGTCAAATAGTGTTTATTTGCATTCGCTTTTTTTAAAGTATTTAAAACTGTATTGCACAACAAACACATCATTTTATCTTTCTCAGCAGTAAAGAAAAAATCTAACTCCCATTCTACATTAAATGTTCTGTTTTCATCACCTAATTTTCTTCTCTTACTATTTGACATGATGGATAAAAAAACGAATATCAAATAATATCTTTAACAAAGTGTGTACTTTCTAGAAATACAATAAAACCGTGTACCTGTTATAAGCACGCACTGTTAACTACAGTTTGCTGAAGATCGCAACAGGGAAGCGTTGAGAGATGCGAGTCAGAGAAGCCAAAGCAAGGTGTGACACTCAAATGGGAGATCTGAAACCGAGTTTTGTTTACTTCTTAGACAAGGTAGTTGGCGCTGCTAGCTGTGGGCCAGAGCCTCGCTCATGCGTGTTAGAGTCCGTTTCAGACTAGTATTCTGACGTCATGTTACAATATGACTGTCTTTGGCGGGATTTTTCGCACAACTGTCATGGCGTTGATGTACAATAGTTGTTTGAAACGAACTCTACCATTTTGTACTAGGTGGCAAAGGGCTGCACAAGAACCTCGCGGAGGCCGCAAGTTCCCCACCTATGCCTTATACCTTTCAAGTAGGGGTGAATCAGGTGAAATCCTTGTTATTTTGTTTCTGACAAATGGTGGTCATGGGAAAGATAAAAAAATGCTATAATGAGTATTTTACTTAAAGCAAAAATCAAAAGTGTATTGTCACATTGCCATCAAGTACATCAAGAGAGCAAATTTAAATGCCCTTTTTTTTTCTAGATACCTTTATCTAAAATAGATTAGGATCTGCTTCTGTAGCAGCAGACAATTGTAGCTATTCTGTTGGGTTACCTTATTGTGGTTGACAGAGGGTGGTTTAATTTCATAATTTGTTCCAATTAAAGTCACCCATTTTGATAACTCCTTAAATAAAACAGAATTTAATATAAGAATTCAAATTGCAATATTGAATTATAAACTCATTTAAGAAAATTACACTGGCTATATTTCTGAAACAAAAATTCTTGAACAAAATATGCACTATTTAATGTTTAACAGAGATACATATGAATAAAGGGGGAAAAAAACAACCTTCTGGTAATAATGGTGGTATTTCAGCTTGATACCTAGGTCCCACTCTTATTTCTCCTTTGTCAGCCAATAATGTTTTTTGCTGAGGGTCAAATACCAGAGAATAGAAGAAACAATCCTAAAAACAATAACTTCTTTTAAAAGACTACATATTTATCAATATTAATAATACAATATACCAACAATTTGCTGATATTATATTTAATAAATTTAATTTAATTAAATAGAAATGTTATCAACAAAAAGCTGTTCTTGATCAAATTAAAAAATTTTAAGAAAGTAACATGACATAGATGTCTTTACTAGGATATAGCTCACTTTAGATTAAAGAGATGTTCAGAAATTTTAAGTTTTATAACTTCCATAAAATCAAAAACTGTAATTAGCAGGTATTACTTTTAATTAATTTTATCTGTTTGAACAATACTTTTGGCTTAATCTAGCAAATTTTATTAAAGCTGTAAAAAATTATTCACGAAATCTAATTATAGAATGCTTAAATTAAACTGCAAGGAATAAATTATCATTTTGAAGAATAATCTATTACTTTTTATATAGCTTGAAGTTTTTATATCACAAATAAAAATACCAACATTTTCTGTACTAAACATCAACATTTACTAAACATCAGAGTTGTTGCCAGTCCTTCCCATTAACAATCCCAAGTTGCACAGTCATCACTGCACTGCACCTATTTCCTCTGCCTCATCTGAGACTGTAGTTCAAATCAGCCTTTAATCGTAGACTTTTCATAAGTCAAATGCACGTAACGAAAATGGAGTTGAGGGGTTGGAAGAATAGGCAACTCAAACCAGCTGCTGCAACTGTCATTTCCATGGCTATGAGGCAACAGAAAATGATTTCTATTTATGCAGAAGTTCCTATTTTAAAGTAACAAACTAATGGTGAAGATTGCATTTACCTGCAAGTAAAAACCATTACCTTAAGAGAAAAAGTTTTCATAAAGGTCTGCATATTGTCAGTATTAAGATCCACATCAATTCTAATTAGAAAGACTAGCTTCAAATGAAATGCTTAATAGGAAAAACCTGATAACTGATAGATTCATAACTTCATGCCATTTCTTCAATAAGGCAATACAAGCTTTCAGGTATTTGCTCCAAATACCTACATCTGTAGAATAAAACACATAGCATTGGCCATCTATGGTCCCATGATATTTTTCTATCTCAGATAAAGCAAATTATTTGGTATCTTCGTGACAATAATAGCTTTCACATAGCAGACAGTTACAAAATGAAATGCTATCTGATATAATACTGCCTTCCTTTGAATTATTACCATCTTTTTATGGTACAGTATGTTTCTTTCATTCACACAAAAGGATACTCATATACTGCTGTTTGCAACATATGGCAGTTTTCCAAGTGTACTGGGAACCCAAAAGTGATTAAATAACCGCTCTCCATGAAAATTTAACTGAGTTAACCATCCGGTAAATATTGTTGTTCATACTCCTAGAATCTCGCAATTTGTACACAACCATATAATGAATCATTCGTAAATCATGCACACCAAAGTTATATTAAAGAAAAACTGTCAATCAGAAATAATAACCATATATCAATAATACAACTACAACCATTCCCATATTATAGGACAAACAATTAAAAACAAAATATAATTATTTGTTTTTCACTTCACTTTATAACATTAATAATGGTAAGGCACTCAGAAAATAAAAATTTTCCAAATTTCCTAACTATATTCAAGAAGAAGGATTCCACAACATTAAAACTGAGCTAAAAAAGGGGGGAATTTAACAGCTAATAGAATACAAAAGAGCTACAATTGACTCTTTATTATTTAAGGGCGGATTATCCGTGCGTGGTGGTGGCCATGCAGACACTCTCAACGCCATGCGCAGAGTAGGTAAAAAACACATGTGCAAATAATTTGAGTACAGAGAAAGATTTTTCTTAACGCAGAAGTCAAAGACTTATATAATTGTGAAAACCTTGAGGTAATAACTGAAGTTATTACTATAATTTTTCAATTAATATTTTGACATACAACTGATGGTTACTATTCCATTAGGGCATCGTCAGTTGAAAAATTGCACCACTTTTTTTTTTGGCCACCAATTGTTGCCAAGTATAAAATTTTGAAATAATAAGATTTCCAAAGAGTAAAAAAATTAATTGTGTAAAAAATAAATTTTTCTAAATTTCATCCTAAATTTTCCTTTCTAATTTTTTAATCTACAATATTCTACACATAAAAAAAAAATAAGAAAACAAAAAGAAGTTTAAACAGTTGGCATAAGATTACAAATACATTCAATTTTATACACAAATTTTCAGTTTTTGAATATACCCTACAACAAATAAATTCTATCAAATATGACTCTAAATGGTGACGAGCAGTGTCCCACTGATATTTATTAACTTTATTTAACACTGCCACAGTTTGGATATGGCATTCAGTTTTTGGGTCTAAAAAATTATAACTTTGATTCACAGTGAAATGTTTATACTCAGCATTTCTTAATTTCTCTTTCTTATACACATTCCAGCAGTCTGAAAATACTGCAATCTGTGATGTTTTCCTGAATGGCAGTCATTAATATTGTAGCAAAATGATAGGGAACGGTGATCAGAAAACATTGTTTGCTTTCCCAGCATAAATCCCGCCACTGTTCCAGAAGAACACATCAGAACATTAATTTTTCTTTTTGTAAAGAGATTTTCATCTGTTTCTAAGATTTTGTCTTCCTCACCAATTTTATTTCTTTTACGAGACATCAAACTATTTGCATGTACTCAAGTTATCCCAATTTTACTGTCGTATTATAACTGATTTCTAACTGAAGTTGGCAAAATTCAATGAGCGTGAACTCTTGACACCACAGGCAGATAAAATGAACAACACTGAGGAAAGAAAAGAAAATTGAAACATCACAATTGTAATTTGCCAGTTTGCCTTCAAACCATGTTTTGGTTCTCACACCTTTTCTTCAGAACAAGAATGTATGTAACAAATATCATATAGGAGCTTTTGTTTGAAAAGTTAACTTTATTGAACGGTTTTTGAGAACAGTCTTTTGCTGTAAATTATTATTTTGTAATGAAGGAATTTTATGGCAGGCTCTTCATCATTAGCTGACTGCCAAATCATGTAGTCAATCAGAATAAAAAAATGGCAAAATACGACAAAAATAAATAAATAAAAATAAAAAATAACGTGATGATATTTTAAACAAAAACTAGAAATCTTGATATTTCAAATGTTAAATTCTCTAGCCACGATATTTGGCAAGTTGTTGTACTGTATGCCTACGAGAAGACCAGCTCCCGCCACAGTGTCTGGGAGGTGGCGGTCGCTATAGCAATAGGGATAGTATATTTCAAACAGGGGTGAACCAAGGGTTGCTTTATTCTTATTTTGTTTTTGGTGACTGTTGGCTTAGAGCAAAAGAGTCATCATTCGTCTTCAACACAACCGTACGGAAAATGGGTCAAGCTCGTTTCCACGGCAACACACAGCTTCAGACTAACTGGCGAGAGCTTTTCTTATGATAGACAAAGTGTAGCATAATTTTCTTCTCATATTTTCCTTCTTTTTTTTTTATCTGATGAAGTTTTAATGGAATTGTACCGAACTGTTTGATAGCTGCTCGACTTAGCTTTTAATATTTGAGTGATGCAGATATTGTTTCAAATGCCACAAGATCAGAAGAGGCAGAGAGTGATGCTGAAGATAAAAGTGAGAAAGATCCTGACAATTTATTACATCAGTTCTGATACTGCAATGACTTCTGTTGAAACAATACTGGGCTTCGTTGATGAAAGGGTATTCGAATAAAATAATAGTATTTCGAAAATCATGAATTTCACCAGACATTTAAACGTTCTCAATAACAAAGCAATTATTGGTTTTTTAAAGAAATAAATGCATACAATATGCATGAACATTGATAACTTGGATTATGTGCGTTTTCCAATTATCTGTAACTTGCTTCCCCGGCATTAGCACAGATAATTGAGATTACAATGTAATTTAAAATTTGTATAAAAACAAAAAGTAAAAATCTTACCTCTTTATTTAAATAATACAAAAGAGATTCTGTTTCATTTAAAAGAGTTACAGAACATTTTCCTCTTATATGAGTGGCCGGTAGTGTCTCAACCTGCCTCGAGAGGAAAAGTTCTCTGTGTTTCAATTGATGCCTTTCTTTTTCTGCTAACTGTTCAGCTTCTCGCTCTTGCTCTTCTTCTAAGGCACCTAAAAAAAATTAAATACATTTTAATGCATTCAATTACAGAACAAGATTAAATGAATCTCCCTCTACTAATTTTCCTAATTTACATTTACAGTAAAGCTGCTAACACTAAACATTACAGTAGAAACAATCAAATCTATTTTAAATATCTGTACGAAAACAGAACTATTCATTATATAATTCTAATGCCTAATATAAGTTGTCCAGAAACTACTTTCAGATTTTTTATAAGGAACTTAAAACTACTGTTAAAAAATAAATTATTAATTTAAAATTTTGTCAATGTACTATTCTAAGTAGAAACTTTTAAAGACAAAGTAATGCCACAGTAAAATCTCAACGTATGCAGAGTACTGTCAAAGCTCACCCTAAGGATTACAAAAACATGGTCTGTTTACTAGACAACCCTATTACCTGGAGCTGCAAGAGTACTACTCCTATACAAATTGAATAATACATTTTTTTTCTACACAAGTTAATAAACTGTTTAAATAAACAACATACTATTATGAATAATATTTATCATCAAGCAATACAAATATATTTTTTTAAAGCACTCACATGAAAGAACAAAATAAGATAATGCATATCATACAGCAAAATTCTGATAAGCCATGCTCATTACTGGATCAAATTAAATAAATTGAAATTTTCAGCTTAAAATTCAGCACGACAAATTTGAATTGTTTTTTTATGGACATGTTTATGTAAACAAGAGTTTAAAAAATATATTATAGGATATTTTTTATATACTTTGACTGAAAAAGCAAATTTATTTGCTTACTGAAATTATTTATCAGTTATGTGTGATTAGCACACTTGTGTTATTGTAAACAATGATCGTAAATCTCTGCAATTGTTTTTTTTTTTTTTTTGTGTGTGTGTGTGTGTTAGATAAAATACCTTTTTCAGATCCACATTCCACTGTCTTTTAATATGGAGTGGGTTTATATGTGTAAAAATTTTATTTCTCTTAACATTTCAGTTGCTGATTTCTAACCTGAATACAGCACATCATACATGCTTTGTTTACAATACATGCAATAAGCAAGCTATTTATGGTATCAAAACATTGAAAACATGGTAAAAGAAAATGGGTTAAACAGCATATCTAATAAAAAATTTCAATTCTAATGCTTTTTGTTTATTTCTACCATTGTTATTAAATTAAACGAAGTGTGGCAAATTAATATAAACGGATGCAGAATGTAATAGTGAAATCAGTGTAGGCATTAAATCTAAGGAAACTTTACTGTTGGACACATTAATTATTTTTTATATATAACATAGTTTGATGCATTTTTAAAAAAGGAAAAAAAAATTTTTTCTTTCAATTATAACTTTTTTTTCTTTTCACTATGTTTTTCCCATTACACACACTTTTCTCTTTTTTGTGTTACCTCTTTATACACTGTACATAATTTTAATCACTCAAACAATATCAGTGGTTCTTGTGGTTGATTACAAAATGGACATTACACTCCATTTTATTTTTTAATTTATTTTATGAAACATAATATACTACTAATAAAGTATGTACAAATTTTATGATTCACATTCACTTTGTTAAACTCTTTCTCCCTCCCCACTTATCAACCAAAAAACTCTCATGGCATAAAAGCAGTACTGTACTCTCTACATATGTAACTACATTTTAAATGTACAGCAATTTTGTATTCTAGAAATCTTAATTAGATAGTTCTTAAAGTATATTTTGGAAGATGGTCAAACCAAATTTAATATTGCCATGAATTTTGTATAAATATAAATAATGTTAACAAAATTGTAATATCTTTCTAAAATGTAACATGAAAAGTCTGAAAACAGCGAAGCTCAGCCAGAAAAGATGGCATTTGCAAACCTTATTACTAAATTGGGAAGGTGTCGCAAAGCTTGTTATGGTTTTGGCAACATTTGTGACAACAACAATGGTTCCTGTGTAAATATAATTGATACCGTAACTGAATAATGATAATAGATCCCTACATGTTACTGTAACTGTACTAAGTCCTTAAATGTAAATTTAACTGTATATGCCTCTCAGTAAAGCAGAGTTGACTGTTACCCAGGTGATGTGTTAATACAGTCTGACACATTTACTTTTCATTACAGTTAATGGTTACAAAGTGAAAGAGAAAAGATTTTAAAGAGAGATGTCTAGAAATATAAACTTACTTATTAATGTGGCATCCATGTTTTCATGACCTGCAACAGACAAAACAAAACTTGCAATGACAATTTTAATAAATACAAATTTAACACATACACAGTAAGACCAAGGGGCGGAGGAAATAGCAACATAATTTATAACAACTTACAGTAATACAATTTTTAAAATGTAGTGATTTGGAAGACCACAGTTTAAAAACCATAGTATGAGCATTACCAGATGAAGTAAAAACCCTGTAAGTCGCACCCAAATAAATTACGGATCACATTCCTTGAGCAAGAAACATTTAGTCTAACTCCCCCCCTCCAACTCAGCTCCACCAGCACCAGGAAGTTCAACAGAAGACTTTGGGTTCATCTTTTACACCATGTGAGCATCACTGAAACCAACCATTATTTTTTATAGCAGAAATTCAATTGAGTGGAAAATCAAACACACTTTCTATTTTACTTGGCTGCAGAATTATCTACTTACTTCTACTTTATCAGGTTGCAGAATGACACTACAGCAATTGCTATTCTTTAAGGATAGGCACTGAGCTGATACAAAAACATCAGTAAATTTTTGTTGGCTGACCCAAAAGTGAAAAGTTACAAATAGAAAATGTTTAAAACTGCCCTTTTGAAAGCTAGAGCGAAACTACACATACAATTGTTTGCCAGATACCAAATTAAGGTGGAAGAGTTAAGCGAGTTTATATTCAGGAAAACACATGGATTAAACTTATTGTATGAAGAAAATGCTTGATGTGGAAGTTATCCAAATAATATAAATGAGGTTGTTGCCTCAGATTCAAGATTTTATTGAATTATCCAGGTACATTAGAGCAATTATTTGAGTTAGCAGTGGTGAAGTTTGAAACTAAGTATGTGTCAATGAATACACGCACAGTGAAATATCAGTAAAGGCTGAGCAGATTCTGCAGCTGAAGGAAGCCCAATGTTTGACAGCAGTAGACAAGTAGGTAACAAGATGAAGATTTTCTCTGCTAATGGCAATTGCCAAAAAAAAATCACTAAGGAGGAAACTGGGACGAGACTAAGGTACCTAATATACTAAGCTTTTAGGGATATGTAAACTAAGCCTTTAAACTAGCAGGGTTGCTGAAATACAAAAATTCAAAAGGCACAGTCAGCTCAGAGAAAAGAAAAATCTCTCACACTTAATTAAATACAGTGTTGATATAAAATTTGCTTATTTCAGTAGTTCAGATTCTGTTAAAAATAATGCACCAGCAGATGCATTACCGAATACAGAGATACAAAGCTGTTTATTGGCAGAAACATTTTTAAGAAGAATTTTAAACAGTATAGAGTGCTCAATGTTGCAAGGACAAGAGTGATAGCCGTGCAAGGCAAGCATTGTGAATGTGTAGAAAATGCTGGCAAAAAAAAATTAACACCAAGTTTTTTAAAATAAGAAATCTACAGGCTAATGTAATTTTGGGGAGATTTTCTAAAGGCTGCAGGAGCAAAAATTAATTTTCAGGAAGGTACTGTACACACAGAAATGAACAAGATGGCGGAAAAAAAAGTCCAACTGTTGGCTTTGGACTTGAAGAAATTCGACAGTGAAGCTGGTGCAGTTGGTAAGAAATTTTTAAAATTATTTAATAATGACGCAGGGTGGACTCGTTAAATCACACAACAGGAACTAGAAATCAGCCCCTTACCAAGCAAAATCTTACTGCTATAATAAGAAGACAACTGAACAAAATATTATAAAAATTCTAATGAATAAAATTATAATCTCCATGAGTAGCCTTTATGCTAGCCCTCTATTACAGTGTTAAAAAAAAAGCACTATATTTTGCTATTGACAACAAAAATTAAGGAGCTTAAAATATCTGGTTCACCTCTTGCCAATAATTGAGGAAACAATTAGGAAAATTAAATCCACAAAATATATGACGATGCTAGACCTTGCCTCTGGATAATTCCAGCTACATATGAAACCACAGGATGTGCAAAAAGCCTCATTTATTACCAAATCAGGAGTTTATGCTTTTCTTAGAATGTTGTTTATCATATGCAGAGCACCCACCATGTTTCAATGAGCCATGAATATTACACTAAGCCCTATCTCAAAAAATCTAAATTTATTTACTTAGACAATATCACAGTCACAAAGAATACAACTGATGAACATATTCAGGATCTATACGAAGGTTTTTCACTTCTAAAAGAAGCAGGGTAAAGGTGAATGCGCGGAAACATAAATTCATGGCAAAACAACTTCATTACACGGGACTAACCGACAGATGGCGTAGTAATATCAACTTGACTTCGTTGTTCAAAAGAACTAACCTTCAAATGACACTTGTCTGATTTTTATGGCATTCGGACCAGAAATAGCGAAGTACAGTGACACTACTTGTGCATTTGCGGACAAAATGGAGAAAAACGAATTTCGAGTGTTGATCAAACATTGTTATTTAATGGGTAAAAATACAGTCCAAGCTCAGCAATGGCTTGAAAAATGTTATCCAGGCTCTGCTCTATCGAAAACAACCATTTGCTGTTGGTAAGCTGATTTCAAGTGCGATTGCATGGATACAAATGATGTGGCACGCTCAGGTAGGCCAAATGAAGCAGTCACTCCGGAAAATGTGAAACAAGTGTTGAAAATCGTGATGAATGACCGCAAAGTGAAAGTTTGTGAGCTTGCTCAGATGGTAAACATATCAACTGGAAGCGCATGTACGATTTTACATGAAAAGTTGGGCATGAAAAAAGTGTTTTCCAAATGGGTGACGCGTACTCTCACAATGGAACAAAAGCAACAACGAGTCGATGATTCACACAGCTGTTTGTCACTGTTTACTCGCAACAAAGAGGATTTCTTGGATCGGTATGTAACAATGGATGAAACGTAGATCCATTATTTCACTCCTGAGTTGAAGCAGCAGTGAGCCGAGTGGCGTGCAGCCGGCGAAAGCCGCCCGAAGTGTCCAAAAACGCAACAGTCAGCTGGCAAAGTCGTGGCATCAGTGTTTTGGGATGCGCAAGGGATAATTTACATCAATTACCTTGAAAAGGGAAAATCTATCAATAGCGGCTATTACAGTGAGTTATTACAAGCTGGGCTTCATTCTGCTTCCCCACCTGCCATACTCCCCAGATCTAGCCCCTAGCAACTATTGGCTGTTTGCTGATCTCAAAAAGATGATACAGAGGAAAAGATTTGGCTCGAATGAGAAAGTCATCGCTGCCACTGAAGCTTATTTTGCGGACAAGGACAAATCGTTTTATAAGCATGGTATCGAAAAGTTAGAAAAGCATTGGAATGATTGCATAGCTCTTGATGGCGATTATATTGATGAATAAAGGTGAATTTTGTAAAATGGATGTTGTTTTCTTAATTAGTCCCGGGACTTGTTGAACAATGTGTTATAAGATACTTCACAGGGGAACTGAAATGGAACATTCTAAATTCGTAGTAATAAAAAATTCTCGACTGCTAATATGGCAGAGTTGGCCTCATTTTCAGACTTGTGTTGCTATTATAGGACTTTCATGAAAAATTCTGTACATACAGCAAAACCACTAATAAACTTAAAACAGGAGGAAGAAAAGAAACATGTTCACTTGGTCAGAAAAAGAAAACACGGTTATGAACGCCATTAATCCAAGTTCCTGGCTGAAAATTTCCCCAAGCAGATGATAAATTAGAAATCTCCACAGATGCATCAGATGTTGTGGTAGAGGCCATGCTTATGTAAGGCAGACAGACAGTTGCATATTTTAGCAAGACACTTAACCCAGCTAAAAAAAAAAGTATACCACAATCAAAGGAAAATGTTATCAGTCCTTTCAGCGGTACAGAAATTTCGAGTCTTTTTGGAAAAGTTTCGAGTTTATTTTTTATTTTGTCGTGTGATTTACCTTGCATATCATGTGGCCATTGTTATTTTGTATTTCGGGAAAAATTACCCAGATTCATATCATAGGCTCTTAAATTGCAAGAACAAAATCCGACAATTAAACATACATGCATTGTGTGTGGAAATACTAAAAACCACTGTCACAAAATAGATTACCCTTGGCTACCAAAGCCTGACAGCATTACATCAGGCACAGTACTGGGATTTTCTCCCTTATTCTTACCTCGCCATACACAAAAGAGATATACGAGTACTTTTGTGAAAAGATCTTAAACAGTAAAGTGTTTCTTTAGGGAAAATAAATTTTATCAAGCTTTCATCGGTTCTGTGTGCATTCAATGCATTACGAACCCGTACGGACATAACAATATTTTTTTATCTCTGATGTTAATATAAATATATTAAAAAATAAACACAATATAACGTAAAATAAAAATTTTGGAACTGAGTCTGCAGTAATTTTTTCCATCTGTATTTTCTTTCCAAACTAATGCGTGCACAAAAAAGACAAAAACATAGTATGCGAAATTTCACAGTCAATAATTTTTAATACTAATTTATGGTGTTTCAATTCTTAAGATTCTACTGCATTACACAGCCCTCCCAAAAAAAGATATTAATAAAAAGAAATAAGAAATTTAATCTTTGGGGAAGGGGCATGCAAAGTTAAGATCGCAACACTCGAGTATTCCCCATATTGAAGAGAAAGAATTACACAATATAAACTGGAGTTTATATCACATAAAAGGTGTACTTTGCACAAGAAATGGAAAAAAGTAAAAAATTAATAATTTCCTTATTTTTAGTCACAAACAGCACAAATAATTTTACTTTTTGCACAAATGCATTATCAGTGTGTCAGTAAATAAACTGATTACAGTTCTGTAGAATGCTGAAAATCCTTTCAGTTAGTGAATAGCTGTGAAGTACTAATAAAAATATTCAACAACGTTTTACTGAACTCTCCACATTTGTACAAACCACATCTTGAAATGCTGTGCCATGCTACAGAAACTGTTTATTTTCTTCACATCATTTGAGGGCATAGTTGAAGTAAGCCCTCAAATTTATGTGCTTTGAACAGAGCAAAACCTGCTAAATGGAAGTGAAGTGAGAGAGGGATTAAGGACTCAACCTTTTTACCCACAGCTGTTGCTCCCATGATTACTGATTAAATCGGGAGGCAGAAAGTAACCTCTAACCCAACTTTAAGATAACAGATTACAGCAACAGCTTCTACATCAACTTAAGCTTTTTTTATACTATTAGGAATTTTATTATATAGTTTTCCTGTTAAATCTAACTCAACGAAATCCCCAAAATAATTAATTTTTATTTCATGCTTCAACACAAAATTTAATGTTAGCCATAGTATAACACGCTTTTTCTTGGAATAAATAACACATAAACAAAATGGACAAGGGGTTACAAATTTCACAAAAGCATTTATAGCTCACTACTGATTAAAACTGATAGAAAATTATTTTTAAATAATATTAACAATTAACTTGTATTTTTATACAGTTTAATTTGGGGAAGAAGTCCATTTGGTTACATAAATTGAATCAGCATTCAGAAAAGGAACACACATTTGAAAACAAAAAGAACAATGTCTTTATTTACAGTACTTTCTATTTCAATAGGGATCAACAGAAAACAGATGCAATCTTAATTTATTTTTACTGTTTAGCAATTTCTTTTTTATGGATGATTTAACAATATTTTTTTAATTCTAGATAAAATATAAAATACATACTGTTGTGGATAAAAACAGTTCCTAAGCACTCTAACATCATCTGCTATCACTGCTGTAATTCCATACATTTTTTTCTCTTCACTATATTTCCTACAGAAACATTATTCCAAATGTTTGTGAAGTAACATTTCCATCTTCCCCAATTAACAAATTTTTTTAAAAATGATGCACAGTTAATATATAATCTGTTTAAATCAGGAACTGATAACAGACTAATGAATTATTGTCAACTTTGCTTTATAACTATCACAGACAGACACTAAAAATGAGTATGAAAAAACTTATTCAAAGGAACAACCTTTTACAACAAGCCTGCAATTTCTTTACAATTGCAAAAGTGTTGAAATTTACCAAGAAGGCAAAAAGCTGCTTTGATGCTATTTTACACACAGAAACTACACAGAATCCACCGAAATGAAAAATCAAATTAGCCTAAGTCACCTTCCCAACATGCAAAGTCTCTAGTACCTAGATTGGTTCCAAGTTAAAAGTGTCTCTTTATTATCCATGCTTACAAATACATATGAACCTCATAATTTAATAATTTTTTTCACATAAACGTGAATAATTTCAATTTTTAATCAAAATATCTAAAAAGTAACAAATTTTGCTAATTCACCCATTCTTTACATAGATTCTTTTCCAAAGATTTTTCAGCATTTGGAAAAATTCTTATTGAAAAAATATGAAAATATGCCAGAATATAAATAAATAGCAGAATATTAAAAACTGTAACTGAATACCAATAAAAAAATGAAAAATTTTACACTTAATTTCAATGACATATTTCATTACCAGATACTAATTTAAAGAGATTAACAAATATTTGTTTTCTCTAATTAATATAAGAAAGTTTAACAGATAAACGAATAAAAACATAAAACTTACGTTGTTTGTCAGCCATCATGACCAAAGATGTTGCGATGTCCCTCCTTCGGAAAAAACACATAACTTTGGCTTCAACATTCCCATTTGGAGTCTAGACACAAATGAGGATTAAAATTTAATAGGAAAAAAAATCCAGAAATTCTACTACAGTTTTTTAAATACCAGTTCAATAATTCTTAAATGTGTATATAAATGCATTAAAAATATTAAAATTTAAACTAATATATAGTAAATGTTATAAAATAAAGTACTGGCAATAAAAGTAAGTTACCTAAGGATGCCAAGAACAAATATTAAATTAAGTAGCAGAATTTTAAAAATCATGCAGTCTTTACTACTTAACATACAGTGGGAAAGGGGATACATATGCACAATATGCTTGATACTTCTGCTTTCAGACTGAACTTTAATATTTCTTATTTCAAATCACTACTGAGAATATCATATTCTAGACCGGCGATTCTCACGCTTTTTTTGGCTTAAGTATTTCTTTTAGAAGTGCTGGAAGTTCATCCCACATCCGAAAAATACATATCTATTTATTTAGATTTCTATTATTTTTTATGAGTTTTAAACAAAAAAGGGTAGAAAATATTGATAAACATTAAAAACATGATAAATGTGTTTTTAATATTCAAAAAATAAAACTTAAATAATTAATAGTTTAATAAAAAATGGACCACATCCCTCCCAAAACTATAACATTACCCCCTTTCCTCCTGGTTGAAAATCCCTGTTCCAGATGATTATAATCTTACTAAATGATGATGTTCTTAACCTCTTTAAAGGCAATGATTGCAAGAAATGCAATTTCACAAAAGTATATTGATGTATTATGATATATTACACTTCTTTCACCTCGTTTTCTCTTTCCCGATTAAAAAAAAAAATCTAGTAATCAGTTGTAACTAAATTTTTTTTGGATCCTACAGTTGCAAAACTAAGATGTAAAAAATCTTTTTTTTTTTAATTAAAAAAATTTAAGACTTTTTTTCCTTATTTAAATCAGGTTCTATTAATTTAAATCCCTTTTTTTAATACATACTATACGCACTGAAGGAATTACCATGAATTAAAGGTTTTTAAATTAATCAACCTCTAATTAAATTATATTAAGCAAATTATACATTTTTACACATAAATTAACCGAATGGCATGACTTGCTTTTTCTGGTCATGAGACTTTTTTGTAACCTGGTATGTATTAGCTTATAATTTAAAATATTACGTTTTCTTATTTTCTTTAACGATGTAAAAATCATCTTACTGAATAAAAGCTATTGAAACAGAGAATGAAATAAGTATTTAAGCTGAAGACACCATTTGCATGATGAAATGCATTGGAGAGCTGTCGGGATGTTGCAAGCTAGTGCTAGACAATCCACTGTTGCAAGAGAGCTGAATGTGCATTGTAGTATCATCAACAGGCTGTAGAATTGTTACCAAAGGGGTCAAAATCCCTGTAGAAGTTGTGGGTCAGATCGCCAAAAGATTACCACAATGCCACATGATCACTTCCTGCTGCTATGTGCAAGACATCCTAGATCATTAACAGCACCACAGCAGGCTTTGCATCTCTCAGCTGCTGCAGAATGGCCCATATCCCACCAAACTGTGACACGCTGGCTGCAAGAAAGTGGAATGTACGCCCGACAGCCTATGGTTTGTGTTCCTTTGTCACCATTGCATGTCACAGTGTGGTTGAATTGGGCCTGTAAACTTCGCAGGTGGATACCAGAGCAGTAGGGCCATGTACTCTTTATGGATGTGTCTCAATTTAACATCCATAATTGCCGAAGGGCAATGAAATGGCAAGAGCCAGGGACACACTATCAGATGCCAAGCATAGTTGAAAGAGACCATTACAAAGGAGGAAGCTTACTAGTATGGGCTAAAACAGCTACGAACAGCCACACTGACCCCTACGTGATTCCAGGTGGATCCGTCACAGCCATCTAATAACATGGCAAAATAATACATCTTCTTGTACACCCTTTTATCACTGCAATGGGCAATGATACCATATTCATGGACAACAACGACCACCAACACAGAGCTCGAGTAGTGCAGTTATATGGAGAGCGAAACCATTCCACATCTGCTGTAACCTACCTGCTAGATCACTGGAACTGAATCCGACAAAGCATGTGTGGAACATGTGTAGAAACTATAATTAAAGGAGTCAGATGGCACTGTGCGTCTGACTTCCTTTTGAGTTAAAATTAATTGCGATTGAGACTGTGAAGAATGGTGAACTGTGAAATGTTAAGTGCGAACTCTGTATGTAACTGTAATTATAAGTGTTTTCTTTTCGTCGTGTATTGTCTGTGTCGTCAATAAAATTGGATAGAATATTGTATTGAATTGATCTCGTCTGACAGATAAGAAGCTTTGATTATTTTATTTGCTCGAATGTTGAATTAGAATTCTAAAGCAAAAGCGATTTTTAGATGTAAGTTATATCATCTTTTTTGGTGCTGCAATAACCCGGGATTGGGTCTTTAGATAAACGAACTTTGCAAAGTGAATATAGTTAGCGAATTTAATAATTTAAATTGTTAAAATGAATATTGAAACTTTGAAAAAGATTAGAGGCCCTGTCAGACGAGCGGCAACTGAGACTATGAAATTATTAGAAAGCGAAATAAACAAAGATGAAAGGTCAGTAGATTTAATTGACGAACTTTTAGATTAGGAAACAAATTTGATACATCTTGATGATGAAATTCTAAAACTGTGCAAAACTGACGAAATAGAAAAAGAAATTGAAAAACAATAAGAATACAAAGATAATATTATTACGTGGAAAACTCGTGCGAATAGAATCCTGAAAACGAGAGAAAGCGAAATTCAAAAAATTGAAAGAACAAATGTTGTAGAAGCCAAAAGTGAGCAACAAAATACAGTAAAACTTCCACGCTTGCAAATACCTAAATACGATGGCAATATCTTAAGGTTTAATGAATTTTATTCTCAATTTGAAGTAGCTATCCACCAAAACACGAGTCTTAGTAATGTAGAGAAGTTTAGTTATTTAAAATCGTATTTAACAGATGAAGCTGAGGTGGCTATACGCGGTTTAGCCTTCAGTTCTGAAAACTATGAAATTGCCTTGAACATACTAAAAGAATGATTTGGCCGAAAAGATATTATTATAGATGCACATATGTCAAGACTTTTAAACATAAGACCAGTAAAAAAATCATACGATCTTGTATCGATGCGTAGACTTTATTCAGAATGCGAAATACATATTCGAGGATTAGAAAATAACGGAATAAATCCTAACAGTTATAGTTGTCTATTGTATCCAGTGTTGTTAAAATCGATACCCAAAGATTTATCATTAGAAATTTCTCGCAGAACACATTCAAAAAATGAAAACGAAATATCTGATTTATTGGAATTTTTAAAGATAAAAATTCAGTGTCACGAACCTAACGAGCAATTAAGTAGAGATTTTAACTTAAGCACTTCAGATGCACGATTGGAAACTAATTCTATACAAAACCCTAATAAAAAATATGGAAGGTTTAATAAAAACAAAGTTGATTACAGAGGGAAAAATAAATTAAATTCAAACTTTCCTGCATCGTTTGCATTTGTTGTTGATGTGAAAAAATGTACATTTTGTACAAAACCTAATCTTGATCATCTTTCTTGTCCCTTATCAATCGAACAGCGAAAATTATCCCTCAGAAAAAATGGTATGTGTTATTCCTGTCTTTCTAAAGGACATGTATATAAGCAATGCAAATTAAAAAAATGTTTGTGGAATTTGTAAACGCAAGATGCATAACGAACTGATATGAACTAGCCATCGCTTCCTCCCCCCACTGGAGTCTGGTCACTGCGTGACCTGGAAAAGGTTCTCTCATCCATTGCATGTATAAATGAATGCGATTGCGAAATACTACTTGAAACTTGCTCAGCAGTATTAATAGGTAGTTCTAAAAATAAAGAGATAAATATTTTATTGGATAATGCGTCACAGAGATGTTTTTTGAAAAAAGAATTAGCCGTAGAAATGAAATTACCGATTATTAGGCAAGAAAGTCTAGCGGTTTATACTTTCGGTTCTAGAGTGCCAATCCAGAAAACATATGATTAGTACAGTTTACTCTTTGTAATTCAAGTGATCCGGAAAATAAAATAACCATTGAAGCGCTTTTGACTGACTGTATTTCTGGGTGGCAGTTTAAAGTATCACACAATAAACTAAAGCAGTTACTTATGAAAAAGAACATTTCGTTGTCAAACATAAGTAAATCGTTAGGGAATGAATTGTCTCTGCTTATTGGAGCACAATATTTTTGGGATATACATTCAGGAGAAAAGGAACGATTAAACAAATCTTTGTATTTGATTGACACAGTGTTCGGAAGGGTTGTTCAGGGTCGAATCTCTCCATCAGATTTAAATTCGAATCAGAACATTTCTATTATGAAAACTGAATGCTGCGCCACATTGAATGAAAACCTAACAAAATTTTGGAAGTTAGATTCAATGGGGATAGATGATATAGACAGTTGTAATTTCAAATTTAATGAGGAATTTATTTCTCAGTTCGAAAGTAATTTGCAGTATGAAAATGGAATGTATACAACTAAATTATTCTGGGAAGGAAAACCAGAAAACTTGTCCAACAATTTCGCGGTAGCAAATCGAAGATTTAACAACTTGAGGGTAAAAATGATAAAAAATAATTGGGTTTGTAGTGAATACAAGAACATAGTTAAGGAGCAATTAAAGCTGAATATCGTCGAGGAATGTCCTTCCGACTTAGAAGGGAATTATTATATGCCTCATTCAGCTGTTGCAAGATCTGATAGGGACACTACAAAAGTTAGACTGGTTTTTGATGCATCGTCAAAGAATAATGGGTGCAAGTCTCTTAATGAATGTCTGAATCCTGGGCCACCATTGAATCCTGTAATTTTAGATGTCATCTTACAATTTCGCGAATACGAATACGCATTTAGCAGTGATATTCACGGAGCATTTTTGACCATAGGAATGGTGGAAGAGGATAGAGATTCCTTACGATTTTTTTGGTTTCCAGATGAAAATGATTCGAAAACCTACAAAATTTTACGAATGACTCGCGTGCCCTTTGGAGTGACATCAAGCCCGTTTATCCTTGCTGCCACTGTTAAATACCACATACGAAAATATAAACATAACCAAAGCAAACCTTTTCAAATGCTTAACTCGGTACTTTATGTGGATGATCTTTTTTACGGAGCAAATACCATAGAGAAAGCTTTAGAACTTTCACAAAGTGCTGTAAAAGTTTTGAAAGATGCGAATATGAATTTAAGAAAGTTTAAAACTAACTCGGATGAGTTGAGAAATTTATAGCACGAAAGAGGTATGTCTGATGTAAGGGAAGCTAAAGAGCGTCCGTTGAAGGAAGGTTTTAGGCATAATATGGAACACGGAAGAAGATACGTTTAAATAAGATGTGAAACCCCTTCTTGACATGATTGATGATTTGAGGAGTTCAAAACGTAGTGTACTTCAAACGGCATCGAAGTTATTTGATCCTGTGGGGATTGCTTCACCATTTATTGTTCTCATAAAATTATTAATGCAAGAAATATGGGAACTCGAATTAGGATGGGATGATGAATTAACGACTGCACTGAAGGAAAAATGGGAAAACTGGTGCTCTCAGATTCATCTCTTGAAAGAGTTGACAATCGAAAGAAAGTATTTCTCCTGTCCATTGAATTCAGAGAAAGAATTAAAATTGCATATTTTTCAGACGCTAGTCCTAAAGCTTTTGGAGCAGTTGCTTACTTTCGTTATGTGTTAAGTAACGATTGTATTTATACGAGTTTCATCACTGCGAAATCTAGAATTGTGCCACTGAAACGGTTAACACTACCAAGGCTTGAACTAATGGGAGCTGCTAATGTATATTTGTGGAGTGATTCCTTAATCGCTCTTCACTGGATTAAAGGGAAAGCTTCAAAATGAAAACCTTTTGTATCGAATCGAGTAACCGAAATCCAGTCTAAAACTGATCTTGCTGATTGGCATCACTGAAAGGGAAAAATAATCCTGCAGATTATGTATCTCGAGGAGCGACTGTAGAAAAGTTTATGTCCAATCCTACTTGGCTGCAAGTGGCCAAAGAGCTTTAATTATGAAATGTGTCCAGAGATATCTCCTGAAGTATATTGCGAAAAAAGAACTAAATTGGAAGAAACATCATCGTTTGTATGTGAAGTTCAGTCGAATGCAACATCTTTACTAGAATTGAATAAATACAGTAGTTTGAGGAAATTATACCAGGCTACCAGTTGGGTACTCCGATTCATATACAACATAAGAAATAAAACCAAGCGATGCAAAGAGCTAAGCGCTGAAGAACTTGCTGATGCAGAAATTATTTGGATAAAAACAGTTCAAAGATAAGTTTTTTCTGAAGAGCTTTCCTGTTTAACACAGGGCAAAACAATTTCAAAGACTTCATCTATTTTGGAACTAAATCCCTTTGTTAATGAGGATGGGATAATGCATGTTGGTGGAAGACTCCAGAAGTCAAAACTTACCTTCCTTCTAAAACATCCAATTATTATGCCTGCAAAACATCCCTTCGTAAATTTGATTGTGTGGGATGCACACAGTAAAGTATTTCATGGTGGAATTTCTGAAACTTTGATAGAAATATGTGAAAAATACTGAATAATTAAAGGAAGACAAACTGTTAAAAATATACTAAGAAAATGTATTTTGTGCAAATGATTCAATTCATCTCCTGGAGTGAAACCAGTAAATCGAACAGAAGAGTTACCTCCTTTTACTGTAGTAGGTATCGACTTTTGTGGACCACTTTATACAAGACAGTGATGTGAAAAACTATATCGTCTTATTTACTTGTGGAGTAACGCGAGCTCTTCATTTAGAGATTGTTAGCAATATGACCACAGAAACATTTCTTCTTGCGTTTCGACGATTTATTGCTCGTCGACTGATAACGCATAAACTTTTAAGCGATCGGAACTCGAACTCAAAAACTTGTGGACTGTCATTAGTCATCCAACAGTAAAAAACTTTTACGCATTCCACAAAATCCAATGGTGCTACATAGCTGAGAAAGCTGCGTGGTGGGGTGGCTTCTATGAAAGACTGATCCAATCTGTGAAACAAGCTTTACTAAAAACTACTTTATATCGAGACGAGTTACGGACTCTAATTATTAAAATTGAAGGTGTGCTTAATTCTCGTCCTTTAACTTATGTTTATTCTGAATTGCAGGAACCTGTGCCTCTAACTCCAGCTCATATGATCTTAGGGCGCAGAATGAATAGTTTACCTCCTGCCAGGCTTAATTTTGATTCTAATTTAGTCAATAGGAAAATGTTAATTAAAAGATTTAATTATTGAGAAAGATTGGTAAGTATGTTTTGGAATAAATGGAAAAAAGAATATCTTTTGATGTTAAGATCTCTTCATTGTGTCGAACCGACAGGTAATATTATTGAATTTAATGATAAGTTACCTAGACATTTTTGGAAATTAGGAAGAGTTGTAGCAGTATTTCCTGGCAGAGATGGAAAAGCAAGGTCTTGTGAAATTAAAACAGGTACATCAATCATTAAACGACCTGCGCAACTTTTATATAATCTTGAAATCAATGAATAAGTTTGTTTTTTATGTTTATTAATTTGTACTGTATTTACAGGATTATTCCAGCTCTTTGATGAAAGTGCTAACATGTTACAGTTTGTCAATTCACTATTCATGTTATTCCTCGTTACATGTAACTCTGTAAATTGTTTAAATGTGAATGATTCCGTTCATTTAGTTAATACGTGTAGTTTCTTTTATATGTTTTAATAGTTTGAATTGAATATTGCAAGAAATTCCATTGTTTAAAATGGTATTAGAATTTTGAATGAAACCCTCGTCATTCAGGGGGCAGTGTGTAGAAACTATAATTAAAGGAGCCAGGTGGCGCTGTGCATCTGACTTCCTTTTGAGTTAAAATTAATTGCGATTGAGACTGCCAAGAATGGTGAACTGTGAAATGTTAAGTGCGAACTCTGTATGTAACTGTAATTATAAGTGTTTTCTTTTCGTCGTGTATTGTCTGTGTCGTCAATAAAATTGGATAGAATATTGTATTGAATTGATCTCGTCTGACAGGTAAGAAGCTTTGATTATTTTATTTGCTCGAATGTTGAATTAGAATTCTAAAGCGAAAGCGATTTTTAGATGTAAGTTATATCAACATGTTAAGAGCTCCAACATGCATTTCTACAGGAATGGGAACTATTGCCATAACACGCAATCAATGACACTGCCATTGATATATATGCTGTCAAGCATGCATTTCAGCTAAAAGGTATCATACCTGTCATTAGCATGATGCTTCCATTGCACATTCTTCTGACCTAGTTGGTCTTTCGTTACGTGATGGTCGTAATACACGTGTTTTTGTATGCTTTTGCTTTGTGGTCTAGTAATGCCACACTCTTGAATTACTTTCATGCACATCCATTAAATAGTTTTTGTTTTGTCATTGTTGCTTATTTTTTGAGCAGGAGCGTAGAAGCATAAAAAAAAGTCTCAGCAGCTTTTCATTACTTTTAGTTATTTTAACCATTAACTATAATTTTAAATCATTTGGTTAATTTTAAGTATTTAAATTTAAGGTTGGTGTGTGTGTGTGTATATATATATATGTAATCAAGAGATAATCATCTTAATGCAGCTAAATTTTTCAGAAAAAAGATAGTTATCTGTAACACAGAAATTATAATAATGGATTCTTATTAAAAGTGCATAGTTTACTTTTCTTACCTTTATAAGCTCTTCAATTCTTCTGATTTGATAAGGTGATGTAGATGATGTTTCAAAATAGACATAATCTGAAAGAAATGGTAAAAACAGTAAGTCATTATTATATTAATTTCAATACAATAGTGTAAAAAACAGACTAGACATAAATCTTAGATGATTAACCTTATATTACCATTAGAGGTGATATTAGTCTCAAAACTCATTTTATGTCCAAACCACTTTTCACATTGTTGACACTATGTTTTTTTTTTTTTTTTAAATTAAATAATGAAGATCACATTATGGAAAAACAATGACACCCAGAGCCAAAAAAAATTTTAATACATGTAATCCTCTGCCAGAAATGAATTTGACAGTAAGAAGTGTTCTAAATAAAACACTTTTATCAATTTTGCCCAAAACAGATTACAAAAACATAAATGTCAACCATCTTACTCGGACAAATTTGGTATTGCTTGTATCAACTGCTTTTGGTGCTCCTGCAAGAAGGATGCCTTCTCGATTCTGAATGCAATTTTTTTTTATTCATTTTGTGAATTTGATTTTTTACTTTTTACAGAGAAATTATATAGCTATCTTGTTGGCATGATTATCTGTTCCACTGCCTTTAGCTTGATTCAGGATTTTTTACTGCTTTATGAAACGCTTTGTTTTATTCTTTAAATGCAACTTATTTTGATTATTTCTGTGTTGCAGCCATCTATTTCTTAATGCAATAGTAAGTCTTGATTTTTTCGCATCTTCTTCATGATATCTTTAAATAATTAATTAAATCAAAATCCGCTGTGAATTTTTTCTTTTCTTTGTAAAATAGTTAGCTGTTTTCTGTTTTGTTGCGATTATGTATTTGTTTAGCAAATTTATATGTAAAAATTTAGAATATTCTTTAAATTTAGCTATTTCACTAGCTTTACTTTTTTTTTCTTGTTTCAAATTTTTAAAATTATTTTACAAAATTTTTTACCATAATTTTTAGTCATTTTATCTGCCTGTTCTATTGCTGTAATTACGTGCAGATTTGCTCTGTTTGCTAATAATTTAAAAGAGTGGGCATAGAGACAGACGATCTATTCTGGAACCGATTCACTAAACTGAATGAATGATCAACGCTCCAGCAAAAAAAAACAGAATGGCAGTTCTGTAAAAGCTCACAAAGACCTCTTATTGGGAAGAGTGCAAAAATTTGATTCCCCTTAATGTAAAGACTGACAGTCTTTACTTATTATTTACATAAGCGCCCTCTAACCTATTTTTTATATGTGTTATGTATGTATATATGTGCACTTTTGGTTTGCTTGCATTCCATCTAGTATTTAAAAAAAAAAAAAGAGTTGAAAGGTTTCAGATTTTAAATTACGTTCAAAGAGGCTTTTTTGAAATTTTTTAACATTTTGTGTGTTACCTTTACTTATTAAATACGTTGTTCGCACTTAAACCATAAAATTTAGTTCAAGAGCAATATCGCAAAATAATTTTAAATCGAGCTTATCTTTAGAATTTCCGATACACAGTCTTGCGCTGGAGATAAAAATAGTTTTTCTGTACAATGTTGCCATTGCTCGCTTTGAAATTCTTGAGTTTGTTAATAAAAACTTCATTAAAGTTTTGCAAAATATGAAATCGATAATAAAACAAATTCCAAATCTGGGCTTCCAGATGTCCATATTCGCAGTAGAATTACGTCATTCAAAAATTTGATGGCCCTACGTACCGTTGTTTTATCACAATGCGAAAAACATATATACATTTATGCAGATTCCTTATTTACTTTCTTTAAATATAATACAGGGCAATAATATTTGGTGATAACCATTTGAAAAGTGAAATGGACATTCAGAGTGGTTCGACACAAAATCGCGAAAGCTAATAGTCCCTCAGGACAAAGCCCCTTTGAACTAATAAACCGACACTGGTCTTATTTGCAAATGGAGTCCCCCCCCCCATCTAGCAGTGCAAGAATCTGTTTAAAGTATACAAATTATAGGAACTAGTTTCGCGGATCCCCAGCTGTCAGAGATGCGGTACTAGTCACATATCTGGGTCCTTCGGAGTCACGATTATAGGAGTGGCTTTCACCACTCCTGTTGTATCTGTGGATACGATTCCAACAATCTTCATTATCAAGTATTTCAAATCTAGTTCCTGCGGAGTATTGATTATTTGCTTTTTTTGCTTCCTCGGGACTGTTCCTTTGAGTTTCAATTCTTTGAATACTGCATCACAGTGTAGCTATGTATATTATGTATAACCTTTTTTATACAATATTACTCAGAGCTATGTATTTCTCTTTAATCTTCTTTGGAATCAGTACATATTTATAAACATAAATTTTTCCATCTAACGTACTTTTTCAAGTTTGCAGAACAAAATGTGGACCCTATCGAATAGAAGAGCCTCGAGCAATATTTCGTATCATTTTGTCAAATAAAAAAAAAAAAAAAAAAAAAAAAAAAAAGGAAAATGCCGGCATTATCTTCAGACAATTTCCTATTCTTTGGGATCCGCCTACAATCTAAAAATTTATTTTTACACCGTGTTTTGTAGCAGCAAGAAAATATTAATTATAGTAATAAAATAACATAATCTTTAACAAAAGCGAGTTCAGTTTTCAACTTTTAGCATTTTTTTATTTCCAGAATTTTATTGTTGTACTACGTATAAAGTTTTTTTCTTTTTAAAGGGAATCTCAAAAGTGCAGTTCAAAGAACGATTTATTTTTTTATGATTATGCAGGGAGTGAGCAGTTTGGTTGAGTTGATTCCAGTGATCCCACTCCTTGTTTTCTTCTTTCTGCTTTTCCTCATCTTTGCATACTGCTTTGATCCATGTCTGTTCCAAACGCATTTATCAAGGTCACTGTTAGTAAGTGGCGAATCACTTCAGTGAGAGAATGGTTCCAATCTGATCCCTTAAAGGAGCGGTTTTTACCACCAGAGGATTAATATCTTGAATCTAGGGCTAGAATATATTGAAATATAGTAACTCATGCATTTATGGCCTTCGCATAATAATTACAAACTTAAGCACCTGTCTGCATTTTTCAACCAATATACTTAAAATAGAGAGGATAAAAAGTCCATGCAAATCCCATGTAATAGTCATCCTTTTTTTTATATTTTTCCTGTTTGTTGCTTTCAAAGGTCTCTACAGTACCTGATTTTTCATTCTTGTTTTCTTCTTCTAGCCTGTTTTAAGCATTTAAGTAACATACAAATTGGTCAATACTTTCTTCATCATTTTACCCTGCTCATGAGAAATTTTAATGAGTTATTTTTATGGCTATTTTAATGACACATCGCATGAGAAATCACATGAAGTGCTATTTCATGGAGTCCGATTTAAGAGTTTTATTCCAGGATAAACCAGCCTTCTTTTGATTATTATAAATAGCCAACTGGGATGACCTGTAAAGTAAGATTTTCAGTTTTTAAATTCTGTTCCTGGGATAAACTTAGCATTTCTTATAACTTCACATATTTTTTTCATCATTTCATAAATGAGATATGTAATGAAATATACAGTTATATGTTGTTTACAGCCTTACTCATCAACAGTTTAGATAAAACATAAAGATTTTATTTCGTGACTGTAAATTTAATTTAGATGGCATGCAGAAGACTAGAAAAAAGGAAACAATTAAATTCATGCAACTTCTATTACTATAAAAAATATTTATAAATTCATCCATTAATGAATATTAGGTGGAGGGGGGGACACCTTCCATGTCTGATTGCCATCAAAATCAATACAAGTTTTACTCATACTAAAGTTGTGTTTAGTTGTATTAGTTTTACTCGAACTAAGGTAGGTTTTATGCTAAACTAAGGTTGTATTTTTGCCTAATATTAAAGTTTGCAATTGTTCCTCTTTTTCTGATCATGCATTATCAAAAATTATCCATGAATCGGTAAATTTATTTAGTGTTTTAATACATTACTGAATTCTCTGGCCATTTAAATTTCTTCACTGAAACATTCTGTAACTACAAATATTGCTGGTTTTACGTAAGATTAGTGACTGTGCTCTGCATATAGTCAGAATTCCAGATTTTTTACTTTCTAAAATCCAGAAGTTATGGATTTGAAAAATTTCACTTATATAATCATCATCATGCACTATGCTAAATCATAGATATCCAGTCTTGGTATGGATAGTTAATCTTAAGAAAAATCTCCATGATTAATTTTTATTGGTGCAGAAACTGCAAAGATATTAGGAATACTGGAAACATTAATTGATTTAAAAAAAGTTTAAATGTACTTTGAAAGAAGAATGTATAGAATGGGCTGATTTTATATATATATGGAGTGCAAATAAGTCTGCCCCCTTTTTTTTATATTATTATTATCGAAAATTGAGCATTTATTGTGAAATATCAGTATGTTATATTTTATAAAAAGTACTGTCCATTGCTAGCCACTACTTTTTCCTACCTTTCTGCCAGTATGCCCATAAGAATGCTTTATTCTGATACTATCCACAAACCAATGCAATTGTTGGTATCTTCGTATGAGGTGAAGCTTATAAAAGCCGCATCATCAATCCAAAGAAGTAGTAATCAGAAGAAGCAATGTTAGGTGAATGCAGCAGGAGGGGGGGGGGACTTTTAAGTGCTTCCAAGTAGGTTTTTTGACCAGCAAGCTTCACCACATGCTTCTACAAGCAATTGAACCTCAGCTGCAGATTTCTTCAAATTTGAAAAAGTTCCCACAAATGACATTCCTTCGGCTCAAAATTTTCTAGTTTCACATGAAAAAAATATACTACTGATACAAAATCGCTAATATTTCGAGGTTATGCTGTTAGCAGATGTCCAACATTATGATGTTGAGTTTTACATCAAACAATTTTAATCATACTTACTGCTGGCAAAAATGGCATTTAAAGCCAAAAAAATATTCATACAGATCATTCTCCTGAAAAATGAAATACATAAACTATTGTAATTGTAAAACTTATTAAAGATCATCCCCTTGAAATATGAAGAATTTAAATTACTGTAATTATAAAACTCTGTAATTAGTGTCATTTAATATAGAAGAAAAACTTACTTAAAAAATAATAATAATAAAAACAATTAATGCTGATTCCACGGAAAAAGGCTGACCTTTTTTAAAGGGTATTAACCTTGCTAAATAAAATCATCAACAGTTACTCAGATCTGATCATGTTTCATCCCTCTCATGTATTTTAATTAAATTCAATCCGATATAATCCACAGAAATACTTCTATTTAATTTGAGTCAATTCAAATTATTTTCAAATACACAAAAGAAATTCCCTGATGTTTGTTTCATAAGGTAAATTATTTTGACTGTTTCATATTTATGAAAATTAGTGTTTAAACCGACATTCAGATTTATTCATTTTATTTTCTCTTCAAATCAGATAGGATCAAATAAGGGGATTCAGTTCCTAATTTGAGAGTAAACTGAATTTCATTCAAATATACCAGAGAGACAAAACATGATCAGATCTCAATAACAGTTGGTGATTTTATCAAGAATATTCCCCTTGAAAAGTCAACCTTTTTCTATGGAATTTGCAATAATTAAGTAGGTTTTTAATTTTATTATTTTTTAAAGTTTTTCTGCTAGATTAAATTACACTAATTAAAAAGCTTTATAATTGCAATGGTTATATTCTTCATTTCCCAAGCAATATCTATTAATTTAATATTCTATTAACTATATATATATACATACATAAAGGTATCCTTAAAGCTCCCTCAAATTTAATGGCATCAACCCCCCTGTGCATTGTGAAACAACTGCTTTGGTGAAATTAATGGATAATTTGCCAAAAGCCAATTCAGAAGATGAAAACATTTCTGTTTATTTTATGAGGTATTTCTCCTGCATTCTTCGCATGCCCTCGTGGTGTAGTGGTCAGCACGCTCAACGCGTATTCAAGAGGTCCATGGTTCGAATCCCGGCGAAGGCACAGCTCTTTTCATCCCATCTTCTGTTATTAAAAAAAAAAAAAAAAACCCTAATGCCTCTAAAAGTGGCACCTGGACTAAAAGGTGGTGGATGATGATTCTCCACTACCAGGATTTGGCAAATGGGTCCCCTAATCTGCAGTCGCCCTTTTAAAGGGGTAGTACATAAAGTTTTTCTCTCGCCTTCTTGGTGCAGTGGTCAGCAAGCTCGACGCATATTTGATAGGTCAGTGGTTCGAGTCCTGGCGAGGACATTGCTAATTTTCCCCATCTCCCGCTTTCAAAAAACCTAATGTCTCTACTGTGGCACCCAAACTAAAAAGGGTGAGGGATGATGATTATCCACCACCAGGATTTGCACGATTGGGTCTCCTGATCCCCAGTCGCCCTTTAAAAGGCCTTTTATGAAACCCGTGCTTCCCCTCTTTTTTTTTTCTCTTTCTTTTTATCTGTTTCTGTATAAGAAAATTGATTTATCTCTGTGGTAGTTTATGAGGTATTTCTCCTGCCTTCTTGGCATGCTCTCATGGTGTAGTGGTCAGTATGCTCGACAGGTCTGTGCTTCGAATCCCCGCGATGGCTTTGCCTATTTCTTTCCATCTCCTGTTTAAAAAAAAAATACTTAATGTCTCTACAATTTTAGCAATTACAGTAATAGAGACAGGCAATATGTTTAAGATTTTAGGATCCAAAGCAACAAAACTGAGCATTCTCTTGAAATTACCATTGATTTAAACATTGTTCTTAGACCTCTTCCTAGAATATTCGTTATGCTACAGATAATTATTACTTTTCATCTAATTAAATAGATTCACTTTTACATTTTTATGTTTTTAATCTTTTGTAAATCTGAATGCGTAATAAGCGTTACATAGCTAAACGAGTGAAAGCAATTATTTATGGAATGATAAGAAGTCAAACTACCACAGAGGTAAATAACTTTTCTTATACAGAAACAGATAAAAAGAAAAAAAAGGGGGGAAGCATGGGTTTCATATTAGCTCTTTATACAGGGTTTGTACACATTTCTATACACAGAATAAGTACTTTTAAGGACCTATGAGCAAATGGGAACTGAATAAATTCAGTTTAAAATATTATCATCGCCTGAACTTCACTTTTATAATAGCATTCAAAAAATAAAATAGATCTGTAAGTAGAATGCATTACTATTAAAAATAACTTAATTAACATAATTATTAATAAGTTTTAGAATAAAATAAAGCACTAAATATTTTACATTTGTAATAGTTGGACATCTTTGAAAGAAGATAAGTGACATTATATTTATGTTTTACTAACAATTAGCTTTATGTCGATTAGTTTTATGTCTCATTTTGTCACATACCCACTCAGTCTAGAGGTTTAGTAAACAGCAGGTAGATTTTATGTCAAGAGGCATAGGTTAAAATGAGAAATAAAATCATAATCAGCCTGATTCATAACAAAAGACTGCCTGTTGTCACTGCTGCTTCTTGCCTAGAGAGAGGCTTGCTGGTCAGAACAAACCTGAAAGGCCTGATGTAGGTAGCAAATTTTGAAAGTTAGGTGAGCTCTGTCTGACGCAGTTAGTGTCATAGCTTTGTGTAGAGTTCCAGCTGTTGTAACCCAGTTAATGTACTTTAAGGTTCCAATAAAACACTAAAGCACCAGAGGTGATAAGATGTTTTGTGTTATTTTAAGTCTTACTAGATGCAAAGAATAAGTTTTAGATGAATTTTTACATTTTTGTGTTTTATCTTGTGACCACGGTAAGCACTAATGAAAGGCAATAACTCACTTTAATTTTTAAGGGTAAGCAGCTAGTTATAAATAATTAAATTAGGTAGTTAGATAACCTTAGTCATTATGGAGTTACACTGTCACTATTACATTTATTTTTAACAATATTTGTCAAAGAAGCCTTATTAAGCCCTTAACTGCCGCGGACGTATATATACGCCTTGCTCAACCGATGCGTTAACTGCTCCGGGCGTATATACACCGCCCTTCCGAAATGCTATCATCTACTTTGCGCTGCTACCAGTAAAATTAATCACAAAGTTTTGGAATGCAACATCACAATGACCTTGACAGAATATGCAAAGGAGGATACTATTTCAGAGAAGGGGGGAAGACCTGGAGAAGGAGATGTTTCTGGAACGGTGCAAGTAATGACTGCCCAGTTATTAGTCATGTTTCTGTTTGAGCAAAACGTATTTTTTATTACATGTCTTCCGTTTTCGTTTACTGTTTGTAATAGGTGCTTTTTTACGAATATGTACGAACAGTGAAATACATGATTACTTTCTGTCATCTTCTAGGATACTGATTTTGCAAGGTAAAACACTGAAACCTGATACTTGGTTTAAAAATAACTTGATCGAAAGTCCATTTTTTTATTATACAACCATCATTTTTATTATACTTTCTTCTTTTTCATTATACTATTACTCTAAACATTAAATTTTGTATTTTCATTTTTTTCTTAAGTAAATAGGTTTTAGACAACAAAACTTGCACTTATTTTCCCGCTAATACATCGCATAACTACGCGAGCCTGTGGAAAAAATGGTGGCACTGGGGAGTGAGTCTTGTGCGTTTTCCGCGGCAGTTAAGGGGTTAAAATGACAATCTATTAAAATTTCATAGTTTAAAATACATGTAATTTATGACATTGAGTCTTAAACGATATTAAGATATTACGACACATTAAAAGCTGGCAACAACACTCAACAAAATATTTATGCGTCTTTTTAATTTGAAGCCTTCCCAGACATTTTGGCTAATTTATATCAATTTCTTTCTCTTTAACCATCTTTTCTAACAATTAGAGATTTGTCTCAAAACGCAAACCAGTGTTCTCCTTAATTTCTGTGTGCTTTATCTTTTAACTTGTCAACCTCTCACAATGTGCCTATGAGGGTTTACTTGATCTGGTAAAAGTAAAATAATCTTAAACCTCTGACCGACTTGAAGCAAATCATCACTATGTCTGAAAGTAACTAATTCACACAAAAGTTTGGCTTATTTAAAAAGAACTTAGAACATAAAGACATGTTCTTAAGCTAAGAAAATCAATTACAGCTTAGGGTGATGTAATTAAACAAGAAGAGTCAAATTCAAACTAAAAATTTGGACTAGTGGTCAAAGACTATATAATTTAATTTTAATTAAGCTGGCTCAGTGACTCTATCATCATAACAAATTCAAACGTCGATAACGATAATGCAAAGATGAATAATTACAAATTATCAGAGCTGGCAGTTGACGAGCAAGTGGAGGTCAGAAACACACCCTGTCTTACACACACTCCAAAAATGTAAGTTTAAAAAACTGTCTAAGTGATTTGCATTCCGGTGAGGAAATAGAAACGGGAAATTATAGTAAAGGCTGAAATTATTAATTAATTAACTTCAAATCATTGCAAATTAATATCTGAAAGTTCAGTTACTAATTCAGCAAACAGTACATCATGCATTAATAACTTTTCAGTCTTTTGTTTCCACAGAAAAAAATAACTTTTTATTTTCTTCAATAGACTCATGTTGTTTTTGTGAGAGGACATGTTTGAGAACATTGGCCCCTCCACTGTGCAAAATCAAAAAATCACAATGACATACCTGCCAACCTCTAAAGATAAAAATTCAAAAGATTTCTCCAAAATTCAGAAGAACACGAAGAATTAATATCATGCTTTGATATTAAAAAAATAATAATTTATACAAATAGAAAAAAGAAAATTGTACTTACATTAGTAAATCTCAATTAAGTAGTAACTAAAAAAAATTTATTAGGAAACATAAAACAAGAACTTAATGTTACACAAAAAAATTATTGCAATGAATTTAGAGTGCATTTTTTGGCTTTAGCCAAAAATTCTTTGGAAAATTTCCTGTCATAACAATTAGTTTCCTCATAACATTTAGCAATTAAAATGTTTTCTAGAGTTTTTGGTCAAATTGAAGAACGAAACATAGTTTTGTTTTTCTTCACAACACTGAAGACTCTCTCGCACTCAGCATTACTGTGTGGAATTACGAGAATAGCACATAAAACTCTTGCTAGTCTATCATATTTTGGTGTTCCATCAGCTCTTTTTATTCTTTTTAAGGTACCAACGAGGACATCAAGTCTATCTTCTCCAGAACTGGCAAAGTCATCAAACTGTGCAGGAGAAAATTGGTTCTGTAGTTCATCTAAAGCCTCATTATGGCATTCATTTTCTTTAATTGTTAACAAAAATGGAAATTTATCAATAAAAAAACGAATCTTTTCAAAAGATGAATTTTCAATTTGTTTCAAATTTGCCACTTCAGCATTTAAAAGAACTTCTTCCAAGGAATTTTTCCAAGGAAACTTCCTTACAATGTAATCACAGGCTGAGGAAAAGTACTTTCTAACACATTGAAAAAATTCTTTTTTCTCGTGATCTTTCAAAGAATTTACAAGTTCCCTGGTTTGATTTCCAATTATAAGATCATTGTCATCCTTTTGATTTGCCAAACTATTATAGGCAACACAAATCAACACACTGTTTTTCCCAACGGACGGTTTTACAAACTTAGTATAAAGTTCTTTCAGAAGTTCATTAAGAAATTGGATAAGCAGGGGAGATTTTGGCGAAGCTGATTGTAGAAGGGTATTTACACTTTCAAAAATCTTAATGGTAATTACCACAAAACTACAATATGCTTTGTTCAAATTCGAAGAAAGAAGATAGAAAATCCTTCCCTCAGACTGTTTCTTCTTCCCTTCAACTTCTTTAACAAAGCTGAACTTTGACGAGTCTTCTAAGCATTTTCTTTTTAAAGGGTTTGATTCTGTGTGTTGGCTTTTCCCTTTTAAAGCATTTTGATTAGAAGCAAAGTTAGTTTTCGGAATCTTATATGCCGACAAATTTGATGGGATCTGTGGTTTCGTTTTGGTCTCTTCGTGGAAATATTTTAGCAATGCATCACACTGTTCAATAAACCTTCCTAGCGCTCTGCCTAGGGATAACCATCTCGTGCATACATGTTTCAGAATTTTTCTCGTTTCACCAGAACACAGTTCTTGGAAATTCTTTAGGTTTTCTTTCCTTTTTACACTTTTTTCCAGATAGAAAAACACATCAATCAGAGCTGGTCAATATTTAATGGTAAAGCAGCTGCAGCTTTTTCTGCTGCCAAATTAATTAAGTGGCATGGGCATCCAATAACAATTAATTCATTTTGTTCTTTTTTGACGAAAGCGGCTACACCCTTTTTGTCACCCACCATGACATGAGCATTATCTGCACCAAATGAAATGCAGTTTGATATTGGGATGTTAAGTTGTTTCAACTCATTAATTACCAAGGAGGCAATATTTTCCCCCGTAGCGTCTCCATTTAACAATGGAAGACGCAAAAGATGAGTTTTCATTTCATTAGAACCACAGAAATATGTGACAACGATGGGGTAAAGCTTCCAATCGCTGTCGTTGCTGCCATCGACTGACACCGAAAATGCTGAATTCCGGAGTGCAGCTATCGTTTTATTTTGTGCATCGCAAGCAATTTCGTTCACAATAGAAGATGTTTTCGTGCAAGCACAGGCATATTTCTGAGCAATCTTGGAGTCGGGAAACATCCATCTGAAAAGTTGACCGGCGTGATCGGCAGCGCTTAGCGGCACGTTGTGTTCGATGAGGAATGCAGTAAACAAACACTCTGCCAAAATGACATAGGCATCCGAATTCGTAGCCGAATTTGAAAAAAAAATCATCCACTTTCTTTGACGTTGTCGAAGCCGAGACTTAACATGCTTCACAATGTCGCTTCTTCCACAG
>KK117284.1:0-70315 GCA_000611955.2 Stegodyphus mimosarum | reverse complement strand
TTCGCCTCTGTCATCTATGGCCCGTGGTGCACCACATTTGCCACGTCGCTGATTTTGGACAGTCCCATTTTGCCATGCACGGTACACTTTTACCACGGCGGCACGCGAACAGTTCACAAACTCAGCCGTTTCGGAAATGCTTCCACCCTTGGCGCGAAAGCCAATGATCATGCCCTTTTGGAAGTCGGATAAATCGCTTCGTTTCTGCATTACGCCAACGATTGAAATGTTTTCCGAAGCCCTCACACACCCTTTATATACGCTCAACTGCACTGTGCTGCCACCTGCCTTCTGTGATTGGTTATTTAACTCTGACATGGAAAGTACGTGGTGGTCACATTAATGTGATTGGATTGTGTAAAAAGGGGTGACAGACTTTGAAGGTCTTAATCAGTTGGTGATAGCGGACAAAATCTACCAGACCCTCGATACGGAAACTGCAGTACACATAGGTATAAGGCAGGGAGACTTGTGGTTCAAGCCAAGAGAGCTTGGAAAGGAGTGCGACATATTCTTTGCGGCTAAAGGGAAGTCCTACAATGTACGCAGGGAAGCTTGTGAAACTAAGATGCTAAATCAGGCAATAGGTGAGAAACCTAAGGTCGAAGAGAGACGAAGCGGGAAATGTTAAAGGTTTAACATGTTTTGTATGTGGTTCAGCTTCACATTTTAAAAGGAACTGTCCTCAGATTAAAGTTCTAGGCAGTATAACCGAAATGAGGAAAAGGATAAAGCTAGGTAAGGGGGTAAAGAAAGGTCAGGATAATGATATCCTAGCGGACAAAGTTGTGGTAGCTCGTGTGGATCCTTTGGGGAAGCCAGGGAATGTAAATAACTATAAGCTGTGTAAGTTGAAAAGGGTTCCTATTAGTGTGAATGGAACAATAGGGGAGGCCCTCGTTGATTCAGGAACAGAAATTACGGTGGTTAAAAAGGAGTTAACCAAAAATCTCCAACTGGAGGAAGGATCGAGCATATATTTGAAGGGTATATTTGGTCCAGCTGTTAAATGCCCTTTGGTAAACATTCCACTGGGTATCACTGTAGGAGAAAGTTCCAGTGTCACACATCAAGAGATTTTGTGTGCAGTTGCAGAATCTCTAGCAGAGGATGTGTTGCTTCCTCCGGAAGTATTCACCATGTTAGGGGGTCAGTTACATGACACAGGTGAGGTGGTAGAGAACTTACCTGAAGAAACCACAAACATCCCAGAGGTTAGGAGAAATGAAAAGTCTGTGAAGGTAATCACAGGGAAACTAGAAAGAAACACTAGTGTGGGAAGGAATCTCGATGAAAAAGGAAAGGTGGAATCAAGTGAAAGCCAAGAACCTCAGTCAGGAAGACTATGTACAGCGGATGTTTTTAGAAGAGAGCAGGAGACTTGTGAATCTCTGGTAGGAGCATGGGATAATGCTCAAAAAGGAAAGGGGAATTATTATACAGTAGATAACTTTCTCTTTCATAAGGACAAAATTCTTGGGGAAAGCGTGGGACAATTAGTTGTACCCAAGAGTCAAAGGGAGGAAGTCTTGCAGTTAGCACATTGCTCGGTGTTTAGTGGCCACATGGGGGTAAAGAAGACTGTGGAGAGAATTAGATACTCTTTCTATTGGGAAGGTCTGAGGTTAGACGTCCAGAAATTTTGCGAGGCGTGTAAAGAGTGCCAGTTGACTAGACCAATTAAAACTGTTGATAGGACACCAATCACCCCAGTAACGAGGCCAGATCTGCCCTTCCAAATTGTAAACATTGATGTGATAGGTCCGATTGATCCTCCCAGCTCTAAGGGGCATAAGTATATATTATGCTTAGTTGATCAGCATACCAGATGGGCAGAAGCAATACCCCTAACTAGCCTCTCTGCCAAGTCGACTTGTGAGGAGTTATTACATATTTTTTCAAGAACGGGTATTCCAAATGTAATTGCATGTGACAATGGAACAAACTTTAAAGCAGATTTGACTCAAGAATTTGAGAGACGAATAGGGGCCAGTCCTAAGTTTTCGACCCCTGGGTATCCTCAATCTAATGGATTAGTTGAACGATTTAATGGTACTTTAAAAAGAATGTTGCATCATGTCATCAGAGAAGAAGGTAGGGGGTGGCATTTGCAAATTCCTTATGTGTTGTGGGCCTATAGAGAAGTACCCAACTCAACAACTGGGGTGGCTCCATTTCAACTAATGTACGGCAGGACACCTCAAGGACCTTTGTCGATATTAAAATCATCATGGACAGGAAAACATGAAAATTTACAATTAGATGCAACTCCTGTTTATACATATTTACAAAATCTAAAGGCTAGGTTTGAGAAGGCAGCGGAGCAGGCAAAGCTCACAGCTGAAATTCAACAAGAGAGGACAGCACACTATCATAATTTAAGATCTACCGTAAAAACGTTTAAGGTGGGAGATAAGGTGATAGTCTTGATTCCCGATTCTAATAACAAGCTTTACGCTAGATGGCAGGGTCCTGCAAATATATTGGAACAGAAAAGTCCTCACTCTTTTGTAGTACGAATGCCCAATGGAACCAAAAGGCATGTTCATCAGAATAAGATTAGACTTTATGTAGTTAGATCTCAACCAGTAAATGTTATCTTGGAGGGAGAAGAAGACTTTGGCGAAATTGAATCTACACCTGTAAACAAGGCAGGAAGAAGTTTTTCTGAATCTCTGGAAGGATTAGAAATGTCTAATTTAGATTTGGTCCAAAGGAGTAGACTTTTAGGGCTACTGAGGAAATACCAAACATTATTTACACGTCCAGTGCAACCAGCCCGAGTAGGTACACACAAAATCGAATTTATTCCTACTGCTATTAGGAAGAAAACCCACTGCTAAGGAATACCCATGGCATATCGCAAAGCAGTAGATGGGCAGATACGTGAGTTACTAGAATTAGGATTAACTGAACCTTCTGAGTCAGAAATTGCTCATCCTATAGTTTGTGTGGTGAAAAAGGATGCTACAGTTAGAATGTGTATAGATTTTAGATCATTGAATGCTGTTACAAAAACTCCAACATTTCCCATGAAGGACATGCAGGAGTTGGTTTTTGTGGCGGGTGCAGCTAACTGGCTGACAAGCATCGACCTTCGAAAAGGGTATTGGCAAATCCGGATGGATGAAAGGAGCAAACCCTTGACTGCATTTGCGACATCTAATGGAGTGTACCAGTGGAGAACAATGCCTTTCGGTTTATCAGGAGCCTCGGGGACATTCCAGAGGGAAATGAATCGTGCTTTACAGAGTCATAGCGATTGTGCTCAGGCATATATAGATGATGTGGTGATTTTCTCGAAAACATTTGAAACACTTGAAACACATTTCTCTGGTCCTGGACACCTTAGAAAAATTAGGATTTTCTGTACGTTTGGACAAATGTGCTTTTGCAGCTAAAAAAATCAAATATTTGGGGCATATAATTTGAGGAGGCAAGCATGGTCCTGATGAAGAAAGGGTCAAAGCAATTAGAAAACTCGTCAGGCCAGTCACAAATATCTGATGGAATACATTTCTACACGTTTCCTTGAGACAATGCGTACTTAAGGAAGTAATAAAGAAGAGTTTTACGGAAGTAATAAAGACGAGTTTTAGGATATGTATTGTTAAAATTAAAGGTAATAAAATCTGATAATTAAAAGAATTATTCCCCTATATTTTATAATAACGCAGGTACAAGTTTTAAATAATATTTTAAAAAATCTTTTTTTTATTCCCTTTCAGAAATATTCAGAGAAGGTTATGTACTATTTAATGCATTTCACTATTAAAATAAAAAGAGCGCTAATTTGAAATGGACCGAATTGAGCATTAATTACCAATTGACTTAGATTTTTTTCATTTAAAAGATGCCCCAGAAGCTAAAAAAATTATGTTATATTTGAGAGAGTATTTTAGGTAGAAGCTCTGTAAGTGGAGAAGAAATAATGCATAATTTTAATGTTAATAACAATAAACTTTGCTTAAAAATGTATTCTTTTCGTATACTTAGGACTCTAAAATACTGTACAAATAGAAAATATATACATTTATATATGTAATTACGACGCAATTGCAAAATATTTACATCCAATCGTGTCAAAACCCATTGCGGCCATCTTACTTCCAACCTCCATGACGTCACTGCATGGGAGAGGAGGAGGGGAAGAGATTTAGTTTACATCGCCATCACTGCAGTGGAATGGCGCTGCAATTTGGCGTCATCTTATAGTATGGAAGTGCCGACGCTTTACTTACATACAGCTTTGCGAACCAAGCCCTGATGGAAGAACAGTTAAGCCAACGGCCTGCTCGTGTGAAAAAAAAAACTCTCTATCTGAAAGCGGAGAGAAAGCAAAATCTGGCATAGAAAGCAAAATCTGGCTACGAGAAGAAACGTGCTTGAAGCGAGGAGGCTCGTGTGGAACATTTTGAATTTTTTTTATTCCAAGTTTGAAGTTTGATCTGTTATTATTAAGAACTGAGAGGTGAAATGTAATGGTTGTGCGCTTTAATGTAATTGTGAAAAAAAAAATACTTTGTGAAAAGATAATATATATACTTCAATATAGTTCATGTTATTGTTAAACCTGCATAAGTGTGCCAATTTATTTTCTGCGGATAGAGTCGACCAATAACATTCATAAGCGGATGAAAACGAACCGGAAAAGATGAATGTTGCTAAATTGTTCAACAAGAAATGCTTCGCTAGTTTTAGGAAACAACATCCTGCAGAATAAATAGTACTGACCACTGAAGCATATCCAATGATTGACAAAGAAAACTTGAAACTGAACTAAAAGTATTCAATTGTAGGTCTGATATTCATGAATACTGCAAATTTATTGAGCTACTGAACTTTTTCTTGGAAAATAATCTAGATGATGTTCTTAGTGAAATTACGAAACTGATAAAAATTCTCTTGACAGTTCCCATGACTACATCAGAGGCAGAACGCTGCTTTTTAACATTGAAAAGAATAAAAACTTTTCTAAGAAGCACTATGAATTCGGAAAGACTAAATGCGCTTGCAATGCTTTCAATATAGAAAAATTTCCTCTTGTCATCCAGAGATCAAGGAGAAAATTATTGATCTCTTCGCGCAAATTAAAACACGAAGAATGGATTTCATTTTTAAATGAATAGGTAAAGATTGAACTGTAACAATTTAGGTTAAAGTAATTAACAAATGTTTAATTTTTCTTTTGTAAAATTTCATGGAAGTTTCAAAATAAATTTTCTTTTTATACATGTTTGTTTCCCTTTACACAGGTTTAGAACAAAGGTTAAAATTTTTTGGAACAGCACCCCCACTAATTTTAGCTACGAGCCGCCACTGCTTATGACACTAGAAATATTAATTGAGGGAAATAAGAAAATTAAGAGAGTCAGGGTCTTAGTGGACAGTGAGTTCCAAAAGAGCATAAGTTTTGAAGACCACTTCGATGGAATTTGGTTTTAAGTCTCTCCACATAGAAAATATCGAAACCATTATACATACAGTATTTGAAGATGTACAAACAAAAGTTAAACATCATGGTAAATATAAAATTAAGTACACCGGGTAATGATCCCAAATCAGTTCTCATGGCTGAATTCCTCCACCATGAGGGAGGAAGATATGTGAAAAATTCTTTGCATTCCAAAGGGGTCTCTACTAGAAAAACTTTCTAATGGCAATTCAGAAAAAGTTTGGACGGACAATTTGAATATACAGAAGCCATCCCAAGGTAGTTTGAGTGCTGGTGCAGCTATGAAAATGAATCATTTATCTCTGAGGGAATTAATTATCCCACTCAAATGTTGTGCATAAAGGAAGAGCAAGAGCTAATCCATTACATGTTCCTTAACCCTCTCAGCGTTATGGCCGGATTTTTCCGTATAGAAGGCTGCCTTCTATATTTGTTACACATCAAAATTTCTGCTATTTTTTAATATATCCGATTTCAGTTTGGATTCATATTGGAAGAAAAGAAATCAAGGTACAAAATGAAAGAGTCATTTTTTAATTAAAATCAAGAAAATAACACTTGTTCATGACATTTTGAGGAACTTTGAAATTTCAAGGCTAAACCCGTAACGCTCGGAGGGTTAAAGACCTTACTGGAAGTGAGGATGGGCATTCATGTGTTGGTCTTCTATGGATTTGTATAAGCCCAAACAAGACCTCAAATAGAAATGAAGGTGCAAGAAGATTGTTTAGCATTATTAGAAGACTGAAAAAATTACATAAATTTGAAGATTATGACATAGCTTCTAGAGAATGTCTTACAGAAAGTCTCAAAAAAAAAAAAAAAAAAAAAAAAAAAAAAAAAAAGGAGAGAGAGAGAATTAAGAATTAGTAGGAGGCCACTACTTGCCATCATCCAGTTATTAAGCCAGAGAGTGCCACTACTTCTATCAGGAGAGCTTTTTGACACTTCTTGCAAATCTGGACGAGCACCATCTTTAAATGACTGTGTCTTCAAAGGGCCTAACTTAATAGAAGAAATTCTGGGTATATTACTGAGATTTAGTGAAATGGCTACTGCTGTTGTATAAAACATTAAAAGAGCCTTCCTCCAAATTAAAATATTAAGAAAATCACCAATTTTCGAGATTTTTATGATGAAGTCAAATAAAACAGAATCTATCAGCATGACAGAAAAGTGTATGAAGTCATTTGCAGAACATTTTTACTCAGCATAGTTATTCAACTAAGTCAGAACGGGACTCAACTTCCAAAGCAGATTCAAAAGGACCTCCAGAAATGGCACAGTGAACTGAGACAATTATCCAGCTTACAAATCAACAGATGCACAAGGTATGAAAGTAAAGAAAAATGAACCACATATTTTCTATGAGAGTCAAAGTGCATACACAACAGCCAAGTTTCAGACACTAAAATCAGAGAAATATGCAACCTCACAGAATTACACCGATATAATATTGTCCCAGGTAATCTAAATCTGTTGAATCTGCCATCTTATGGTTGTAGCCCTTGTGACAAACTGTAACAGCAAATGAATCATTGGGAAAACAACCAGCTGGTTATTATTAGAGACTTCCTCTTTCGGACTAACTTAAAGAAACTCATTTTTAGAGCCAGGGTGTAAATGATCGGCGAGGGAGAATGTCCTGAAGGCTAATGGGTCTCTATCCCCTAATGCTTTTATGATGCCGACTTGTTCACGGCTGTTCGCTGTTCTTTTTGTGAGATGAGACGAAGCAGTGGAGTTGAATAGATATGTAGCCAGAGAAAGGCTGGCGGATAGCTCGCTTTTTCCCTTCTGTAAGATATAGCTATGTAACGATTTACGCTATTTATCCTGTATTTAACCACGAATGAATTTGTTGTTTAGTTTTAAATAAATTTTAAAAAAAGACAATCCTGTCTTGCTATTTTTCCATAAAAGCTCGGAAACGTTACACCCTAAAAATCTTATTGAGACAGGATGGTGGGAGGAAACAAAATGGTTAAAGGGTGGAGAAAATAACTGGCCCCTAATCAAAACAGGTTCCTAATGAACATGTAGTTATAGTTATGCCAGAAAGAAATAAAATTACAATACCATTATTTACCTGTACAAAAGTAGATCAATTTATGAATTATGAAAGAATTTCAAAATTTTACAGATTTGTAAATATTATTTGCTGAATGAAACAATTTACTTTGAAATGTAGAAACAGAAATTACATTTTTCCATTTGAATTTTCTGTTGAAGAAAAGAAAGAGGCAGAGAACTTTGTTTAGTCACGAGTTAGAAAGTTTTGAGGGTGTCTCAAATACTGTCAAAGGACTCGCTGTTACGACAGATCAAAATAACACGAGTCAAAACAAATACAAGTTTTCCACTTGATCGAGTCAGGGACTCGGAAAGTTTCTGAAGCTGCGAGAACTGATTTATGTGGTCTTTTCTTTTTAAAGAACAAATCCAAAGTATGGATTGTCATTTTTCACATGCTCTGTGTACCAAATAATCTAAAGCAACAATGGAACTAACTATTGGGATATTAACTATCATTTAAAATCTTTAAATTGTATTCAGATAGAAAATTCTGAAGACCTAACTCCCATTAAGTGGAAATTCATTCCTCAATCAGCCATGTAGTAGAGTTGATGGTAGGAGCAGTTCATTTTCAATGTATAAAAATCTTCTACTAAAAACATTTGGTAGTTCAACACTCAGTTTTGAAAAGTTCTTAAAAATGTAATGTGAAATTGAAGCTACAATGAATAACTGACTTCTTACACACATTGCAGATGAGTCCGATAAATTTATTCTTTTGACTCCACCACCTTTTATTCAAGATATCCAAGATATTGGGATACTTGACCTAGAGAAAATTAATTCCTAGAAACTTCAAAAAAGAGATACCGAAAATGCCAAAATATAATAGATCAATTAAGATATAGATTCTAAAAGGAGTATTTTCCAATTATTGTTCAGAAACCAAAAGAAAAAGGGCCAGTTTTACAGATGGACAATGCAGTGTTAATTGAACTAGACAACCCAAAAGAGGCTTAATTGGTTTATAAAGCAAAATCATAAATATCTTCCCAAGTAAAGATGGTTGTGCATGAGTAAAAGAGGTAAAAACATCTTCGAGAACATTCATACACCCACTTTTGTAACACTTACCCCCAGGAAATATCCTGTAATGATGATCTTGTCATTCAATTGGTGAAAGGTATTGAACTGTATGAACATTTTAAAACTCAATTTTAGGACTCTACTTGTTTGATGATTTAATATTTTTCTAAAGATATTAGTTTTTAATTTTTTAGTACTGTTACTTATATTATTTGGTACTACTCTGTTCCAGGGGGCCACTGGCGACGGTTAAATTTTTTTCACCAAATCAAACACCAAACATAACATAACATAAAGGAAAAATCTGAAATCTAGATCCTGATCTTAAATTATTATTTTACTGATGAGAAGAAAAAAAAATTAATAGCTTCTAACATTGTAGAAAGAAATTTGTGATGAAAGTTTTTTATGCATTTATTGCCACATACACTTGTGTTGTCAAGAAAAGCCTAAACATTGTTTGTTATGCCATTTTGTGCTTTCCCAAAGATGTTCTATTATTTGGGTGTGACATCCACTTTTTGGACCAACATTGCAAAATGTTCGAAACTTGCATCTCGCAGTTCATCAGATTTAAATGCCTTCTAAGGGTCCAGGTAAATAGTTGTTTCCTTAATGACAGTCAATAAAGTTTTCCCCGATCGATCAGAAACTGCAACTAAAACGCAGTCACTGTATTCTCTGCATAAACTGCCAAAAACCACTGTTGTGGAAGAACCTGCCCAATGTTGCTCTACCTTCTAGTGAAAAGGCCTTCTATTTCGACAACCTTGTCACTTTGCAACCTTGCCAATTTTCATTGTTGGCTGGCTTTTAAAACCTATTGTGCAAACCTCCCACATATAACTGTCCCAATCAACAATCATATTATGATTCATCTTAAATTGTAATTCGCAAAATTCAACTGATGTCATCTACCGATACCACAAATATATGAATTGCACAATTGCGAAGAAAAGGATTTCGGAACCTTCACACCAATTCTGCTTTCCCAATCCTTTTCTCTCATTGCCAGATCCTCGTAGAAAGATGAGTATTTAATGTTGCCCGAAAACTTGAGTTTCTGTATAAGTATGAAGAAAATGATAAAATTTTCAAAGAATGGATGAAGAAGAATGTAACTGAATTCTAAGGGGCTATATTTACCACATTGTTCAGTATTTAAACCAGACAGTGTCTCAACTAAGACATGGAGATATCGCGTAAAGTTGGTAGATCACCCTCCCTTAATGATTGCTTAGTCAAAGGGCCCAACTAAAATAGAAATCTCTTCAGTTTTGTTGAGATTTAGAGAAAATGCATCAATGTTACTTTTGATATTTGGCATGAATATTTACAGATACAGTTACAAAAAGAACATAAGAAATTTTTGAGACTTATGGTGGGAGAAAGATAATGTGGTGAAGGTTCTCCGTTACACAAGGACTTTTGGGGGGTAATGTCTAGTCCTTTTCCTGAGAAATGGGAATTATGGGAGTGGTTATTTCAGTGCATTTCACAGTTGGCTTTCTAACCCAGCAGATTTATCTTCCAGTGGCTATTCACCTCTTCAGTTTTCCAAATTAAGACTGGCTCAAAATTAGAGTTTATGCCACATTAAATTATAGTTTTCTTCAGAGCGGAAGACAGGAATAAATTTAAATGTAAATCTTAGTGTAACTTCAAAAGCTTATGAAATTAAGTAGTATGAGAAGTTCTCTAAAATTTAAAAAACGATAAATATGACAGGTAAGGAGATTTATTAAAATTTGCCGAAAGAAGACGGTAAATTAAGAGCCTTTCCTGTCTGCTTCAGATACAGGAATCTAAAATCATACTTCTTTCACTTGTTCAGATGGAGCATTTTCCAGAATCCGAAGACTTCATCATTGGTCTTTTAAACATGTGTGATCAGAGTGGGTTAAGAAGATTAAAAACAAAAATCATCATGAGATGATTCTCATAAATTCTGCTAACCAATGTTATTATCTTCTAAGCATTACATCGTTGACTGTTTAATCAGAGATTACCATTTAAAGTATTCGTATGCCAGTATACAAGCACTAACTGCTATAATCAGAGATTTTCAGCTAAACCTCCAACTACTGCATCCATTCAGTTACTAGTGGACATAGTTTGGGATGATTTTGCTATCGAAGTACCGGCATGGATTTATGTTGCCGTGATTCTCAAAAATAATAATTTAAAAAAAAAATACCTGGGTAGTATTGTTTACGTGTGCTGTGTATCAATGCATACAGCTGGAACTGGTGACATCCATGGCCATGCATAATTTTTTCAGACAACTGGACGAATAACATAAGTATAACAACACTGCTCAGTAAAGCTGACTGGGAAAAGGTAATTGCTGAGGAAACATTGCCCCATCACTTGAAAATTCAATCCGCCACTGCTGCTTGGTGGGGCAAATGGTGGGAACGTCTAGACAGTACCACCAAGAATTTGCTTGTGAAACTTCTAGCACAAGCTTCAGTAAGTTACGAGGAGTTATTTACCATTATCTGTGACATTGAAACTGTAATAAATTGTTGACCACTCATTTTTAGCTCAAATGGCTCAGAGGGCCCTCTACATTAATGCTTTCCATGTTCTTACACGACATCAAGGTTTTCAGTACAGCAGATTTAGATGCGTTAAACCAAAGGAAACTCCTGGTTCAACAATGTTTTTGCCATGCGCCACGAAAACAGTTTCTAAGTTATTTTTGCAACAAGTGTCTTTAAGGAAGCTCATAGTTATTTCTCATTTTATTCCTTTTCCTTAGGAATATTTTTTCAGTAGCTGCTGATGAGTGAGAAAAGCATAGCAGTTTCAAGCAGCACTATTAGATTAAGAAACCTTTTTTCACCTACAGCACTTTTCATTTCAAAAACTGTATCTTATGAAAACTATGATTTTTCTCCCTTTTTTGGTTAGCCTACATTTAAAGGTTTCCCTTGGATTATCACTAAGTTGTTGTTTCATTTATAGTAACCTGAGTAGTTGAATGTTATGGAAACTCAATTATGACTTAATTGGTTGCGTGAATGCGGCGAATTTGACTACATGTGAAAAGATTTGTAAGTGTTGGATGTTGGTTAGGAAGTACGCTGCTTATTTTATGGGGCTAGACTGCAGATTAGGGGCCAGTTGCCAAATAAAGAGAAATCATGCCAAATCTGGTAACCTCTTGGCGTCATGAAAATCGTTAGGGTTTAAGGTTATAGATTACAGCATTTAAGCGGGTTTTTTGAATTTCCGTCATGTAGATCTTCTAGTAGATTGTGTAAGCAAAATGCCTGGCATCGAGAGAGTTGAACGTGTGGATTTTACTTATTTGATTCGGTTGCAAGATAAGGACGAAAGATGTATGATTGAATGGTATATGAATTATGGTTTGAGTGCGAATATGTACGTATGTCCTAAGTGGAAAAATAGTATGAAATTAGTTGAAAGGAAAAATGCGACAGATTTGCGTGAATGGAGGTGTGTGTCCATTATATGTGATTAAGCACATGGTTGAAAAGAGCACACCATTTTGAATTTCATCTCCATTATATTGTTACATTTTAGTTTAGATATAAACAAATGCGAGTTCCTACTGTTTATTATAAATAAAAATATAAATTACGTAGTTAAAATTTTTAACCCCTTTTTGTTTTTTTACTATACTATTGCTCATGCTTCAGTAGATCGAAATTTTGAATTTTATCTTCCTTTTTTTTAAAGTTTTAGCTTAAAATCTTTCCGATCATTTATTGCACATTTACTGCTTATTACAATTTCTTATATTTCGTGCTAAAACATTTTACTCCATTTTGCTACTGTCTTAAAAATGGTATATGATATTACGAAAAGTTTTAACATTGTTGATCCCATAAAATACATAGTTATTAACTCTCAAATACTTTATCGTTGTTTTTCTTAAACTTCTGATTTAAATACTTTTGCATGTTTGGTTGTTTAGATATTTTTTCATGTTTACATGATCTTTTTTTTTTTTTTTTTTTTCTTTTTATTTTTTTTTTTTTTTTTTTTTTGCATGTTGTTTACAGGATTCATTCAAATTCGCAACCATCTAATATGACGATATGATGAGTTAGCGATTTTCTAAAACGTGCAAAAATCACAGACTTGGCGACTTTTCGAAAACGCACCAAACTGGCCCGTAATACGCAGTTTTACTTTTTACATGGTAAAATGGCTGAATGTGGCAAGATTAATTTGAAGTTTCTGCATTATTTGGAATGAGAGAGAAAAAAAGCATTCATTGATTGATGTGTAAATGAAGACTTACTTAGTAGCCCTTATAAAGTGTCCTGTTTGTACCATGGAAATGCATATGATCAAACGTCGGAGGATATTTTTTGCTCTTATTTTTGTGAATTCATGTGGCAAAGACAGTATACAGATTCTAGTTCAGATAATTTTAGGAAGTTTTAGGATACTGTTGAGGAATTTTGTGTGCCACAAACTGAATACATGTAAATTTCTAAATAAGGTATTTAAGAAATACCTAATTAGTACCTAAAATAAGGTATATTTCCTTTAAGATGCTATAGGATGACTTTCCTTTTTTATGTTAGTTCATTTGTTTGATTTAAAATGTAGTTTATAGAGATTACATATTTTTTGTTTGGCTCTAGTGTAGAATTGGCTGCTCCTTTAACTTCTTAAGTGAAAATAGATCGATGTGTACATGGATAAAAACAAGAGAGTCGCAATTTGACTGTTATTTCGGCTTTGTGTAACGGCGATTGTTAGCGCAAAAACTGTTGCTACATAAAGCCAAAATAACAAGTCAAAGAATTGCACAAACTCAGTGTCCATGTACCGCCAAAAATCGCCAATTTTCACTAAAGGGCATCTGTAAATAAATTTCCTCCCTTTTTTTCAACACTTTTAAAGTTTCTCAAAAAATGCCATTCTCTACCAAGATCTCCACAGCTATTTTCTTCAACAAGATTTGGAAAATTCAAAACAAAAGGCATTATAATATAAAAACAATCTGATTTCATAAATTTTGAAATACATGATTTTTTTAAAGTTATTCATTTCAAAACTTGGTTAAGAACATAAAATAAATGGACAAATATTTCACCATTCTTTACTCAAGATAATTCAGTTCACTATTCTTTAACCAAGAAATTTCATTTCACTATTCTTTACCCAAGAAAATTCATTTCACTATCCTTTACCCAAGAAAATTCATTTCACTATCCTTTACCCAAGAAAATTCATTCATATATTCTTTACCAAAGAAAATTCATTTCCAAAGACCTTTCACGTTAGATACACATTTTCTATATCTAAAAATGAAATTTATAATTTTAGTTGGTGTTTTTAGTAACTACTCAAGATTTCATAAAATACTGGCATGATCATTTCCTATTAATGAAATTAATAGATAAAAGCAATATTCAACCAAAATCAATTATTTAAATTTAACCCTACTGTTTTTGATGACTAAATGTTAAAAGCAAAGCATGCAATAATTAATAATTATTTAATTTCTATGCAATTATAACTGATTCTCACTGCACTCACGGTGAGGTATAAATCCACATGATTAATTCTCTTATGTTATTTTAGAGTTATTACTCAGAAGGAAGAAATACGAGATCCAATTTTAAATGGACAAGAACAGAAAATGTTATTAAAAATATTGGTAAACCTAGTTCAGAAGTATTAACATTGGTCATCCTGCTTCCAACCACACTCAATTACCTATTTTAAGTGGGGGTTACATACAACTGTGTATTGCAGCATTATAGATGCTTTCAATGCTACTCTTAAAAACCAATCATATCACATATAAATAGGCAATTTTTAAATTATTTCCGCATTTTATTAACGAAAATAAATGTTTTCAAATATCCTTTCATAAGTTGACAACATATACAGCAGCCCATCTGAAATCAATGCAAATAAAAGTCATTTACATTTCGATATCGAAAAAAATTTATGCTGAATTACGAGAATTCTTGCTTTAGTATTACTTCATTTAATGCTTTTCTTCATATATATTATGCATAAAAATTAAGATATTACTTATGCAAGTTGAAAGATGTTGATTCATAACAAAACTCACAATAGCAGAAATAACATAATGATCAAAGCCCACATATATAATTTAGTAATAAAAAAATTGTCGCCTTTGGAAACCCAACACTGAAAACTTTAAACATACATGATGTATGATTAATTTATGTACGACTATCCCTATGTTTTATTTTATTACTAAAGTACAACTACATAAAATTTTAAATGCAATATATATAAATAATTTTTGTTCATTCAAAAGGTCTTATTAAGTGCCGACAACTTAAATGTACACCTTACCTCCAACTCTATACATATTCGCCGTCATTGTTAACGACTGTAATTTACAAACAACATGCACGTCTTATAACATTTAATCAGTAGCACAAGAAAACCCGTAGCCTATATTACTATAACACTATAACAGAAATTCACATCTCATTCAACGGCCATTTTGTCTACCGAAAGAACGCAAAGTAAATGTTGAAGAACCCTTTCAGTTCATTTCAGATCGCATGCTGTTTCGAATAGACGCAAACGTGAAAATGAAAATAAATAATGACGACATCACTGCTGTCAATGTGTTTGTAATGACTCACAGAAGATGCAGCAAAAAATTTATTTTCAGGGAGTGAACTAACGTAATGTAACGTAACGAAGACTCAGAAGAAAAGATTGGAATACCAAAGCACTAGTAGACACATTTATATATGTGTACACATATACGAATTTTTTTTAAATCTTCAGAAAAAATAAAAAAATAAAAAAGAACAAAATAAAATTAATTTTAAATTCTTGATATACGCAGCCACACATAACTTGGCGCAGTTAAGGAGCGTGTTCTTGAAGAACTTTTTTAATGCAGATCCCATGTCACTTATATAACTGTTTGACGTTTAACTTTCTGTTATTAATGTTTTTTTCGGTTGCCTATTTTGATTCCATTTACCTTCTGTGATAATTTTTTTTTATGCTATGTTAGTCCTTCTTTAAAAGTTTCCCGTACACGTGTATTTCCATAATGAACCTGTGTGCATCCCTCGAACATCTGAACTCTTACTATGCTAGTGAACTCTTATAGAAGTGAACTAAATTTGAAACTTAGTATTTTATATCTATATCACTCGCACCTATAAATTATCATCAATTTTACAATCAGTTTCAACATTGCAGATATTGAATCCATATCTGAGTACTCTGATTATTACTCTTGTTGTGTTCACACCTTGGGTTCAGTTGATTATCTACAGTTAATGAGAGCTCTCTTTTCCTTTTATTTTGGTACTACGGATTGGCAACAGACGCTTTTTTGTCCAAAGGGCCTTTGCCGCTGATAAGGCTCCTATATGTATGTAGGAGCCTTAGCCGCTGAAGGACTATTATTTTCATTTTGCGATATTGCGTTGGAAAAATTAAAGTCTGAATCACTTTTCAAACTGTTGCCACCAAATATTGCAGCTTTGTATCACATTTAAAGAAATTAAATGATGAAGATTCTGCACAAATGTATATATATTTCTCCAAATATGATAAAAACAACGGTACCTAGAGCCGTCCAGTTGTGAATAATATACGTTTCCACCCGAATATGAGCATCTGGAAGCCAAAATTTGGAATTTGTTTTATTCTCTCTTTGATATTTTGTAACTTTAACGAATTTTTGATGAACAAACTCAATTATTTAAAAGCGAGCAATGGCAACACTCTACGTAAAAAAACTTTTCATCTCCAGCGCGCGGAACTGTGTATCGGAAATTTTAAAGATATGCTCATTTTAAAATAATTTTGCAACATTGCAGTTGAAGTGAATTTTATGGCTTAAGTGCAAAGAACATGATATTTAATAAATAAAGGTAACACTCAAAACGTTAAAAACGCCCCTTTGGACCTCATTTAAAATCTGAATATTTTCGTTTTTTTTAAATGATTCTGAAAAATAAAGTGATGGAATATAAATATGTCAATGCTTAGCTGAATAATGTCTGTACTTATTTAATAAAAGGAAGATCGTGATGTTTGGTGACTGCGACAGGACTTTATATATGCGCTACTGTGCAGAATTTGTAATAAAATCAATATATAATTTTTAAATATCAGCTCCAAGTGTCCCTGTATGTAAAACAGTTGTAAAATAGACGTTTTCGTATAAGTGTATCCTCGATATCTTATGGTGATAGCGATAAGGAGCGCGCCTCAGAGCTGTAGCTAGGGTTTTCAACGCCCGGGGACAACTGAATATTCTGCGTCCCTTACTGTGTACCAGGAATGAAAAACATTTCTGTTGAAATTTACTCTTCTGCATCCCTTGCTTTCTGTCTGAATAAATCACCTAATGGTATTGGTTAATAGAACAGGCAACTCGACAACCTTGTATTCGACGTAAATTTTGTAAAATCTCAATCGATTTCGAGGGCAAAACGGGTCCCCCTTCATCAGGAGCAAAAAATACTGCAAATCGAGAAAGCGAATGTCGATGATATTTATACCTTACAGGCAAACAACGTAAAGAGCCGATAGCGCCATCTGTCGGCAGAAATAGTGACAAAAAATGAAAGGTTAGGTTAGTAGAATTTTAAAGGCATTAGGCAAGACTGGATTGGAATTAAAGTCATTGACTAAACAGGATACGTTTTTGTGAATGTGAAAAGCTTCAAGAAAATCCAATTCCCTACTAGAACCAGCTTTCTGGATAATATCAGCAGAACCAAAATCAAATTTGTGATTGAATTTCCAACTATGATTAGCTACAGAAGATTTGTTAATTCCGCCTTTTCGGACGTAAGATTCATGTTCCTTTATGCGAAACTTTAATGCTCTTTTCGTTTGGCCAATATAACTTAAACCACATTGACAGGATATGCTATAAATTTCCCAAGAATTAAAGTCAGAAATAGAATCCTTAAGAACCGAGCCTCGGATTTTATTTACAGGAGAGAAAACAGCATGAAAATTAAACTTGTTTAAAATCCGTGCAATTTTGTAACTGATAGAAGGATGAAATGGAAGCACAACAAATTTATTAATGTTATTTTTAGCATCAGAATGTGTTCTTAGATGGCACGATGAGAACTTGTGAATAGCTTTATCAATGACTACGGGAGAAAATCCCCTGTCAAAAGCAACAGATCTTAAATAATTGAGTTCATTAGCAAGAAGAGATTCTGAGGAACAAACTTTGAAAATTCGAAATACATAATAGTAAAAAGAAGCCATTTTTTGCTTAGCCGGGTGACATGACTTAGCATCGGGAAGTAAACAAGCAGAAAAGGGTTTACGGTAAACAGTTGTGCTGAAATTAGATTCATTGCGGATTATAAGAATATCAAGGAAGGGAAGTGTATTATCGGATTCAGTCTCAAAAGTGAACTGGATGGCTGGATCAATCGAATTTATAACAGGTAAAAATCTGGGGTAAGTCTTCCTTATCACTATCAAAAACAGCGAAAGTGACGTAGCGAATCCACAGACGAAAAGAGAGTTTTTTAAATAATTTGACCTCAAAATAGTGCATGTAAATGTCAGCAAGTACAGGACTGAGAGAAGCTATGGGTAATTCTATTTAGCGAAAATATTCATTTTGGAAAACAAAGTGAGTTTGACTCGCAGAGACTTTAGTGAGGGAAATTAACTCTTCAATTTCAATATGTTAGAAATGGAATTCTCGAAGTCTAGTTTCAAAGCATTTTAGTGCACCTTCGACTTTTACAAAATTTACGTCGAATACAAGGTTGTCGATTTGCCTGTTCTATTTTCCACGTCGGCGTGATTCTCTTGCGTCTTGGTAATTGGTTGTTTGTGAAATCTGGAAGCCCGCTGTGTGAAATAGGTTTTTCGGTAACCCTAATGTTGATAATGTTGCCGAAACTAACGTTGGGGAAAATTATACGAATATCGCCATATGTGTTGTGATAATTTGAGATTTTGGCTAATTTTTGTAATAGTAACTCTTTCATATGGACCGGAGATTTTCAGTTCCTGTGTTTGGCTGCACGTGCGAAAATGTTTTATGAAAGTGGTGCCTGAAAGGTCGTCTGAAAGTTTGCTTAGTGTTATAAAAGAGTATATTATTCCGGATACGACTATAATTTCTGACTGCTGGAAGGGGTGCATAAAATAGAAGGAACGTGGAGTGCAATTAAACGCGGTTTAGCCAGGAGGAAAAGAAAGGACGGCTTGCACTATTATTTAGCCGAATATTTGTGGTGCAAGAAGGAGCAGAGAAAAAACGTACTTATGGCATTCTTGGACGCTATTATACGTATTTATCCGCCATTAACAGCTGATGAGCCAAAACGACCAAATATTTAATTGAATTGTTTACGTGGAGGAGAGGCTGGCGAGAGGCGTGAAGAAAATATAAGTTAAAAAATTGACCTTTTGTTTATTTATTGGTGTCTGTGTGTTACTTTTTGTTAAAAGATTTATTGTTTAATGTTTTTATCTTAGGAAATATGTATTTTTGGTTATTTATTACTCTTTGTGTATTTTTTGTTATTTGTTTATGTCTGTGTGTTAAGACAGCGGCAAATTTTTTCTGGTTAACATGATAGTTTTAACTTTGTTTTAGCTTCCTGATTTTGTTTAAGGGAAAATAGATCGATGTGTACAAGGACAAAGTTAAGGCAGTGCACAGTGCCTAGATTGTGCAATTCTGGGATTTTTTGAAGTTAAAATAGGTCGATGTGTACATGGACACCGAGTTTTTGTAAGTGTCTGATTTCTTGTTTTGGTTTTATGTAGGGGGTGGAAGGATCGGCACCATCTTGAAATTGGTGCCGATCTTTCGTGACGCCGGTGTTGGCGTCAAAAAAGAAACGACCAGCCAAAGGGTACCGTAGAATAAATTTGAATCAACATTTCATACTAAAATTTCGTGGTAACAGTTTGGCACACCTTGGATGCTGCGCCCGGGGACAGATGTCTCTCTTTTCCCCACCCTAGCTACGCCAGAGGCGCGACTTGCGCCAGCGTTGCCGCGGATAAATATGGCAACCCTAAGAAGAAGTTTTCGGAGAAGCGTAGACGAAGGACAGAGACTGGTTGTTGAGAAGTAGCACGCGTATCGGAAGTTTTGAAATAAAGTTTTATTGTGCATTATGTTTGATTAAAGTTCTTGACGAATGTAGGGAGAACATTTAATGTGATATGGACAACGAAGATCGGTGGTTACTTCTATGGTTTCCACAATCTAAAGCTATGCGCTAGGTTATTTTTTTAATACACGCATCAGCATAGAATATGTATATATATCAGTGTAAAATGTTTATGTTTATGATACTGTGTACGTAGCAGTGTATCCTGAGTGTCTGTAAAGAACAACTGCAAACAAAATGTTACACCAACTGCAAAAGCCTTTTGAATAGGTCAAATGCTCAATTTTTAATAAAATTTTTTATTAAAAAATAAATCTCGCACTAATAACAATTAATTTTCATTGCACCTTTATATAAAAAATTATTGCACCTGATTCGCCTGGTCCTACAAATACCCAACCGGTTAATTTCCTCAAAGCAATTAAATCTTAATCACCCTACACCCTATATTCCGAAAATATTTAGGCTCTAGTCTCCTAAAGCAAACGAGAAAAAAAAATGGAAGAACTATTAAGTTAGCATTTCTGCTCAATCAAAGAAAAAAATTAAAGTAATTATTCAGCCCACGTTACTACGGCTAGAAATATAATATAAGTAAGTAACTATACACTTAAAGTTTACTATGAGAACATTAGGAGGCTATTTTCAAGGAACAGTTAAATATAAAATTATGGAAAGAGAACTTATCCAAGACGGTTGGAAATTTGGTTGCAGTCTGCATCTGAGGTCTGTCACGTCACGGGAAGCAAGCAGATGAACAAGCAGTATCCTCCAGAACTTAAGTCCCGATTAATAGAAAACTCCGTTGACGAGGTGACGATTTCTCAAAGTTAAAGAACTCTCAGCACTACTGATGAATCGGGATGGTGTTTTTCTTATCCATAGCGAGACCAAATGATCGGAGTAACAGCCAACCATGGAGTAAACAAGTTGAAATGACCATAAGAAGAGTTCATCGTAAGCGTAGCAGCAAGATTTAAACTTTGGAAATTTAGTAGTAAAAAAGAAATATGTCTACAGGCAAATCCTGCGCAAATAATTTGATTCCGAAAAAATTCCATCAGGACAAGAGTTAAAGGGAAATAAAATGTAGACCCAGATGTTGAATTCCATCTTACACACTCCGAGCTCACAATCTCACCAGGAAGCCGGCTTAACAACAGGGCAACTGAAGTCGAGAAAAAAAAACGTTCTTGCAAGCGCGCACCCATGCGTTAAACCACGCAGACACCATACTACCGCAAAATCCCCAAAATCAAGGAGAAAAAATTTCATTAATGCCAAGAATATAACAGTAAAAAATTTTCTCTTTTTCCAATCAATGGTTCAAAATGGTTCAGCCACACCTAACCCTTTTCGCCAATGTCGGCTCAGGCAATCTTGGGTGTTCGCAAAAGGTACCCGCGTAGAGCGCTACCTTGGGATATTATCAGGCCGATTTTCTAACAGATAAAGTTCCATAAGCTTGTAGATGGCATAAATGGAAGTAAGCAATTATATGGTAATCAGTCGATGGGTAAGCATGGGAGTAAAGATGTTGAGCCTGACTACACCAGAAAGCTACGGCTGTAGCCGCTCTACCAAATCGGGAGAATATAAGCACGAGAAGCGATGATGAAGTGCGAAATCAGGTAAAGGAAATGCCATTAGCAAGAGTGACTTATCAATTATAATTAAATTAAATAGATTACTAACTTAAGAGCAATCAAAATTGGCAAGCACAAATACTCAGTAAAAAATATACAAATGATGCTTGATGGTACAAATGGAAAAATCAGGAATATATTGTTACGAATTTCATATTTATTTGGCTATTTATCTAGAATTGTAATTCAAATTGCTTTATTTTCCCGTGCAACTCAGACGATTTTTTAAGAGAAAGCTATGTCTGAAAAATAAAAATAAAAGAACGCGTGTATTTAATATTTAATAAATAAGTATCTCGTAATTACTGTTGCCCTCCAGAAAAAATTAGAAAAATCGAGATTGTTCTAGTGATAATTAAAAAGCTTATAAAAGCCGAATTGAAACACCTCGTCTCAGTAGTAGTAGTTGTTGTTGTAGTTGTTTAAAGCGAACTGCTGTTTGTTTTCTTAATGCTCTAGCGATTTCGCTATGAGATAGAATTAGTTTATCTGCTTTGAATTGAGTTTTGCTAAACGTTTGAGATATTGTGTGAATATCTCTGAAGAAATATTTCAGCATTTTGATTTATTCCTTGTGGAAAGAATAAACTTTGTTAACTTTTTAACGACTTGTGCATTCAATCCATAATGAACCCGTACCCTCGCAACAATATACAAAACAGAAAAAAGTAATACAATAATGCCTAGGTATAGAGTATCCACAAGTAATCTGACACATATATACATATATTCGCCAAAGTCAGCCACAAAAAGCAGAAACTCCTATTCCCGCTCAGAAAACCACCCCTCAGAAAGAATAGGAAGCAAGGGTCACCTTGAGGGAAAGTGAGCTTAATAAAGTTGTAGAGACATTAGGTTTTTACGAAGCAGGAGACATGAAAAATATGCAATTCCTTCGCCGGGAATCGAACCACGGACCTCTGAATACCGGCTCAGTGTGCTGACCATTACACCACGAAGGCACGCTAAGAATGTGGGAGATATACCTTATAAAGTGACTTTTCGAGCCAGAGAGAATTGACTAAATCTGATGAATTTAATCACTTAAATCAGCAGAACTCCTGATATACTTAATAAAAGTAGGTTCAAAAGAAAGGCAAAATTTTTTTGAATAAGTTTGTAAAAATTCCGAACGAAAGCATCAATATTTAGAATTTTTAAATTACAATATTACTTAGCATTTTGACATAATGCCATTATCTCTTCGACCGAACTAAGTGACAAAAATTGAGAAACAACTGACATTAAAACTTTCTTACTATAAAAACCAATAAACAAATGAATAAAGAATACCCTTAATTATAGAACATAACAGTTGTGTAGTCGAAATTTGGAATAATTGATATAAAGTTTAATTGATTAGAAGTAATTTAATTGACTACACAACAAGATATCATTATGTAGAAAGATTCCATTTAGCACAAATTTCTCAGATCAGAGAGCTAGAATCATTTTTCTTTCTTCTTTTGTTTCTGAAGAACATCTTATCCACAACTGACTTTTGCTGCTGCTTCTAAAGCTCTAATTCTTTCTTGTTAGCTCATTTTTTATGGTCTTTTAGTAACTTCTCCACTCTTTTATCGTTGACTTCCTAGGTCAGGTTTTTGCCTAGAGGCACATTATCACAGATGACCAAAATATTCCAATAGTCAAAGCACTCAGAGACCCTCTTCAAGTTAGTCAACCCAATATGGCCTTAATTTCTCTGAAGCCGAATTCATTTAGCTGTTATAACAGTCAGCTGCTACCAAGCTCTGTAAATGTGTATTGAGCACTGGAAAATATCAGAATGATGTTCCCAGGAATCACCGAGCGTTAAATATGTGGCACAGTGCACCTCAAAACACTTTGTAGAGACATTATGATTTTTTTGGAGCAAAGAAATCGAAGAATTGAGCAATGCCCTTACCGGGATTCGAACCTCGGACCTCTCGAATACGCGCCGAGTGTGCTGACCATTACACCACGAAGGCATATTAAGAAGGCGAGAGAAATACCTTATAACCTTTCCAAATCATATTTTGCCGACTTGAATGCGCGTAACTTGAAATACTCTTCGTCATCCAACGCGTTTTTTGTTGACATAATTTGTTAGTGAAGTAAAGCGTTCGTGATCCAAGGATAAGTTACATTCAATTGAGGATTCTAAATTTTAACAATCATAGTAAAATATGAATTTTTTGAACGTTATAATTAAAATTTATGAATTATAATTACTTTTAAGATAATTGATAAAATAAGCTATGATATTGTAAGATTTATCTTAAGTTTATTAACAGTTATTTTAAGCTTTCTATCTTTCCTATCTTATTCTAATTTCAGCTTACAATTTCCTGCCAGAATGTAAATTCAGAAACGCAGTTAATGCAAATGAGAAAGAGTTTTAAGTCGTGACTTCCCCGACTTCGAGAGAAAGAGAGTCTTCCTTGACTAGTGCGCGTTTGTCTTTTGACTACGTCTCTCTTAGCTATTGCTAGGCTCGGCCATACCTTAGGCGCTTGCTTGGCTTCGCCGATTTAATTAATGCTTAGGAGCCAACTAGTTAGATCTCTGATAGCTTCGGCTATACCTTTTAAATAGCTTAGTTAATCTAGTTTAGTTTAAATTATTATTATTTTAAGTTCAAGCCCGAGTGGAGGCTTTGGGTCAAGTTCCAAGTAGGAACTGATTGTAAATATACTGAAAAATAAAGGGTTGTAAAACGTCTTTAAGTCTTACGTGTTTTGTTCACACACTTAAGCGATTATTCGCTTATTAGTGTTCATGGGGTTTTAAGTTAGAATATTAGAATTAAATAGTAAAACCCCACAATATAAGGAAATTTGAAGAAAAAATTTTACCCAACATTTTTCTTATTATTATTGAAATTAACGTTCTTTTGAACAAGCCTACTGATATTAATACTAACGCAACTATAGAGCAAGGTTGTCATAACTGCCATTTAGTATCAACGTTATACCGTGCATAGCTCCAATCTCGCAAAGAGTTCTTACTCATTTAGTACTACCCAGGAGGCACCTACAGCTTAAAGTATGTTACGGACGCGAGTAACATAACCTCCTCCCCCACTACCACCAAAGAGAGATGATCTTTTTTAACAGATAATATACAGAGTGGATTTAGAATTCATCAGTTGACTAACCAACATGTCATAAGACTGTCACAAGCAATTAAATGATAGTTTGGATAGAGGTGAAACTTTAATGGCAGTTTTTGTTGATTTCAGAGAAGAGTACAATAGTATTTGGAGAACTAAATTAATTAATAAATTAAAAACACTAGAAATCGGTGATAAAATGCTCCGATGGGTAAAAAATTTCAAAGATTTGCGCAAGTTCGATATGGATCGGAAACTACAAGCAAATTCATTGTGATCTATCGCAGGAAGGTGTGACTAGCACAAGTCATTTTTATGTTTCTATTAACGATCTTCTTGACAGAATTAGAAAGTAAAGGGCGCTGAATGTGCTCTATATGCCGATGACTTGATACTATAAACTTCAGTACCTAGAATGTATACTGATAAAATGATGCTTAGGATCAATCAAGCTCTGGAAGCATTATAAGAATAGTCTACAGAAAATCAAATGGAAGTGAATATTGACAAGACTACGCATCGAACATTTACCTCGAATCATCAGCCAACTGAGATCGACTTGAAGTATAATGATAGAAGCATTCGGGAGACGGAGGATGCTATTTATTTAGAAGTGAAAATTGACAAAAAGCTTTCTTGGCGGAGACATATTGATAACGTGATTTATGGAGCTCGGAAAAGACTTACGGGCATTGAGAGACTCGCAGGGGTAAAACGGGGTTGTGAAAGAGAAACTTTAAGTAAAATACACTCATCTCCATAAATTAAGGATAATTCGGAGTCATGCGGAAATCGAACTCTAAAATAAATATATTACCTGTAAAATCACTACACACATCTTCAAGAATCATATGCAAATTTCAGGAAGTAACCAGATGACACCGATGGTACGTCACAATGACGAGAGTGTAAGAGAGTGATATATAAGGAATACAGGCAAAGTAGTAGAATTGTTCGCAGGCGCTTTATAAGCATTTGAGTGCAATAACCGAATACTTATGACACAAAGGACGTATTTGGATGATTTTTTACGTAATAGAATTATCGGCCGTCTGGAATGTGGGCGTACCCAATTGGAAGTATCAGACGAACTTGGAATTGCCCAGAGTGTCATCTCCAGGCTTTGGCAACGATTCCAAGATGATGGTAATGTGAGTAGACGTTACAGCACAGGTCGCCCCAGAGTTACAACGCCGAATGAGGACCGGTATTTGGCAGTTACTGCCAAAAGAAACAGGCGGAGCACAGCCTCAGACCTGTCTCGTCAGCTCTCTTCAGCCACTGGTACGACAATTTCAAGGCAGACCGTGTACAGACGCTTAGGGCAGATTGGTATATATGCTCGTAGACCTGTCAGATGTGTTCCACTTACTGCAACTCACTGTCTCCTGCGGTTAGCCTGGAGTAGAGAGCATGCATTGTGGACACCGCAACAGTGGGCTTGTGTGATGTTTTCCGACGAGTCCAGGTTTAGCTTGCAGTCTGATTCTCGCCGGACTTTCATATGGAGAGCTCCAGGTACCCGTTACCACCAAGAAAACATCATTGAACGACACCGTTACGGTGGTGCAGGAGTGCTCGTTTGGGGTGGAATTATTCTGGGTTCCAGAACTGACCTGCATGTTCAAATTAGAACCATGACAAGCCAAATCTATCAGGACGTCATTCTGGAACAACATGTACGTTTGTTTCGGGGCGCCATCGGCGCACAATTTGTGTTTATGGATGACAACGCCCGTCCTCACCGTGCAAACATCGTAAGCGAATGCCTTCAATCGGAGGATATCACCCGTATGGACTGGCTAGCATTCTCACCGGACTTGAATCCAGTAGAGCACGTGTGGGACATGTTTGGCCGACGAGTTGTAGCTCGTCAACCTCCTCTTACATGTCTACCGGAACTTCGGAGAGCATTGCGTTTTGAGTGGTGTAATATACCCTAAGATCAGATCGATAATTTGATACTCATCATGCCTAGGCGTTGTACGGACAGTATTGCATCGTCTGGGAGACATACAATGTATTAACAATCCTACCAACCATGTAATATTGGTTTTTTGTAAATAGGTTTTTTTGTAATTTGCTCCAGGGAGAAAAAATAGCTAATTTTTTTAATAATATCAAACATATAGCATCTTTTTTTGCTCTTTACCTTTTGTTTAATAAATAAGCTTTATAAAAAAGGCAAATTTGTTTTGCTTCTAACTCTTCCTTTGCTTGATTTTGCATTATCCTTAATTTATGGACATGAGTGTATATAATTTTTAAATCAAGCTATTAATTTGTTATTGTCGTGAAGCGCTAATTACCTGTAGCAGTACAAACATTTCAGACTTGAAGTCTTTCAAAATGAGGCCCTGAGGCTTTTTACTGGAGCTGGGTGAAATCCATTCCAATACAGGCAATGCTTGCTTTCACAGGCAATAAATCATTGGAGGAAATTATTCAGAAGAGAGCTGTGCCAAATCTGACAGAAAAATTAATCTGCCTTTTGTTTGGTGACAAAGGTTATATGGCAAAAGAGTTTTTTCAGAAGCTGTTTGTCTGAGGTTTGAAACTTGCTACTAAGGTGTAAAAAGGTGGGAAAAGTACATTGATTTCGCTAAATGAGAAGATTTTACCATTCTATGTCAGAAATTAATCAGATTACCATCGACAGAGTTATGGAGACATTATGATATCTCCTATATTATGACTTAGAAGACTGAAGAATCAGGATGGATTTTTCAGAAACTTTCAAAAGTGAAATCAGATTACTCTCTCCTGGCTGTTCCCACAGAAGAACTATTGAAACCAACACGTCCTATCCACCTAGGATCTGTTAGAATTGAATACTATTTGATATATGTTAAAACAAAGTCATCATCAGTTGATAGTGAACTAAAGCAGCTGCTATGGAGAAAATTCCCTCCAGGTCTCCAAACAATAATGGGCTTCACATATATGCTCATGGATCGAAAATGCTCGACAAAGTTGGAGCTGACATGTTTTCAGAGCTTTTTGCATTCTACTCCCTCCTTGGTCCAATTCGGACCAATATGGATGGAGAACTGGAGGCAATTGGAGTTCCAACTGAATAAATTATTGTTAGAAAGATCCAACTTAAAAATATTGTTATTTTTTCAGGCTTCCTTTCAGCTATTCAAGCGATTTCTGCAGATAATATCTCAAAATCAAAAATTATTGATCTCGCTGAAGAACCTTTATCTTCTAGCCTCAAAAGGGATGGCTGTTGTCTTACAGTGGATCACGGCTGACGTTGGAGTTACTGGTAATGAATGGGCTGATAAGCTAGCTAAAAAGGAACTGAAATTTTACAGTAAAATAATATTTAGGGTACCATTTATATCAATGAAAAGAATAGTAAAGAATACCCCGTGGAAAAATTTTGAAGTTAAATTACTTGCAGAAATTAAGAATAAGAAGCAGAGGAACTTAATTTGTAATATCCCAAACCCTCATAGACCCATCGCAGTTGTGGCGTTTTGTTTGGAGACCGGATATGATTGTCTCCGTAAACATCTGCACCGCACTGGATTAAATGACAATCCTTTGTGTACTTTGTGCAACCAGAATTTTGAGATGGACGGAGACCATTAGCTAAAAGGTTCCTCGTTGAAAGAAGAAGACCTATACAGTCGATATTGGCGGGCTAGAGAGTTGATACACTTAACATTCAGACACTAATTTATTGCTATTACTATTAATATCATTACTATTGTTATTAAGGCTTAATGTGATCATTTGTTATTCCATTTCTCAGTTTTGATGTAATTATTGTTATTATAATGAGGATAATTACTATAATTCCAAGGTTGCAACTTGCCCAGAAGGACTGTTAATTTCGTTTTGGCATTTCGCGTTGATTCACTGAAAGCGTTGTTGCACTTTTCAAATTGTTACCACCAAATATTATCGCCCTGTTAAAAAAATTAAATAATGAAGAATCTGCATAAATGTATGTATGTTTCTCGCATTGTGGTAAAACAATAGTACCTAGAGCCATCAAACTTTGAAAATTGAACATTTCCACCCGAATATGGGCTCTAGAAGCCCAAATTTGAAATTTGGATTTGTTTAATTAACGATTTCATATCTTGTAAAACTTTAAGGAAATTTTGATTAACAAACTCGAGGATTTCAAAGCGAGCAATGACAACGCTGTAGAGAAAAAACATTTTTATCTCCAGAGCGCGAGACTGTGTATCGGAAATTCTAAAGATATGCTCATTTTAAAATTATTCTGTGATATTGCTCTTGAACTGAATTTTATGGTTTAAGAGCAATATTTAATAAATAAAGGTAACACACAAAATGTTAAAAAAATGCCCATTTGGACGTAATTTAAAATCTGAAACCTTTCAGATTTTGCTTTTTTAGTCCAAAGGGGCATTTTGCCCAGAAGGACTATTAATTTCGTTTTGGCATTTAACATTGATTCTCTAAAAGCACTGTTTTAACTTTTGGTATTTTTTTTATCCAGTCTCATGCATCTTTGATACATAGGGGCCAAAGATATATGCTCGTGTTCTGCAATTAAAACAAAATAACTCAAGTAATTTAATTTTCGGTCTAAAATAGTGGTTTCTTTTTCAGATTTCAAATATCATATTGAAAATCATGATAGAATTTCAGAAGATTTCAGAAAATCTGTAATTATTTTCCGCTAAAGGAAGTCTTCAAAATAAGCAAAAATAGAACTCAGTGTTTCTAACTTTTAAAATGCACAGTACTAAAAACGTCAGTCAGACTTTTGAAGATAAAAATGAATAAATTCGGCGCTTTAAAAAAAAAAAGTTCTGGAAGGTTTCAGATTTTAAATTATATCCAAAGGGGCGTTTTTTAGCGTTTTGTGTGTACCTTTATTTATTAAATATCATGTTCTTTGTACTTAAACCATAAAATTCAGTTGAAGAGCAATATCGCAAAATAATATTAAAATGAATATATCTTTAGTATTTCCGATACACAGTTCCGCTCGCTTTAGGTAAAAAGGACATTTTTTTCCCGTAGAGTGTTGCCATTGCTCGCTTTTAAATCGTTAGAGTTTGTTCATCAAAAATTTGTTAAAATTAATACAAAATATGAAACAGATAATAAAACAAATTCCAAATTCGGGCTTCTAGATGCGCATATTTGGGTGGAAACGTACGTTATTCAAAATTGGATGGCTCTAGGAACCGTTGTTTTATCACATTTTGGAGAAACATATATACATTTATGTAGATTCTTCATTATTTAATTTTTTTAAATATAATACAGGGCTGTAAAATTTTATGGCAACAGTTTGAAAAGTGATTCAGACTTTTAATGTTTCCGAAGCAAAGTCGTAAAAAGAAAACAACAGTCCTTCAGGGACAAAGGCCCTTTGTACTAAAAACTTTTAACTTTGACAATTCTAATTAATTTTTATTCCTGTGTGAAAGTAAGGTAATGTATATATCATAGAAGAAATTTACCTGATATTTTCTATTTTGCTTGAAATTAAAATGACTGCATATTTCGCACCATATGACTTGAAGCAGTAAGTGTCCCCAAACGCAAATGATGTCCCTAACAACTTAAATTCCTCTAAATAAACTGAAAAAAAAATTCTGAATTAAAAACAAATATGCCCTCTCTCTCATTACCATATCAAGTTGTTGAAAATTATGCTCCTCATTTAGCTTTGAGTTTCCATGAAATTACTGGGCGAAAGGTCAGAATTTTGTTGACCGTTGGAAGGATAACGTTTCTCTTTGAGGTTTTGATAAATAGCGCGAATGAATTCGAAACTCTCGTCTGCTGATAGCTGCTATCACAAGAAAAAAAAAAGTTTATTATGAAATTGTTATCGTTCAATTAGCTTCCAGATGAAAGAAGATCTAACCAAAAATGGAGACAAATGCTGACCCTCCCGCTAGACTTCAAGAATGACGATGAAAAGAATTCAGTCTCGGCGCTTCTTCCGATACGCAGTTGAATAAAAAGACAATATTTGTGGTCGAATACAAACAAGGCAGTTTTCGGAAATATTATTACGTGCTTCCTAGGACGTACTTATAGAAGCTGCATACTGTTCTATGCGGTGCATTTTAGCCGGATAACAACATGCTCGCCGTGTTGCTTTTTTGTGAAATGTTGCTGATGGTCGCATCGAAATCCAGCCAGAGCTTGGAAGACGATTGCTTTTGCCCGAAGATACAAAAGAAGCTGACAGAGATAGAAGAGAAGTTATTAGTTGTATTAGGAAAGGCGGAAGAGTGGATGCCGTATATTCCTGTAGTTCACGAATTACGTCAAACCGTGGAACTTCAAGAGAATGCCATCAGAGATTTGAAAGAAAAAATTCAATCGCCAGCACTTCCTGTGCCAGAAGCCTTGATCATGAAACCAGAGATTAATGAACAGGTAAGCCAAATTCGAAAGTATTTAACGTATCATAAATTACGCATATTCCATTTTTTATTTACCTTTACTAAGCTGCCAACGAAAAGTTTATGATTTAATGGTAAACGTATTAAATGTTCTTACAGATTATGTTTAAAACGGTCTAAAATTGATCTAAATTTGAAACAATATAACACAACAACAATTTTCAGTTGTTTTACTATATCCTTGATGATTCTAACACCTTTAAGTACACGTCGGCCAATTTGACCGATGAGCATATTTACTTTCTGATTTTGGCAACAGTGCTTGAGCAAAGGAACTGAGGGAGTTTGTAACCTTTACATTACACTAGTATGTAATATGTCAATGTTTAGTATCAACAAGTTTTCTGGTTTTGTAAAAGTTTTAGAATTTTAATACATTCATTATCAATCATGTTTAATAAGCTTTGTTTGTTAATCGAAATGTTCTTTAAAATTTTATTGCCTTAAGATGTTTTTAAATATTAAAATAGGTAAAAAAAAACATTAAAAATTCACACACGGTCAAAATGACTGCATGTGTGCCTTTGCATCATAATGAACATGCGTTCTTATAGGTATTAAATATATCTTTTATGCAATTCATGGTGCTATAATAAAATGAAAAAAAAAAATCTGAAAGGTTTGAAATTTCAACGGTCGTCCAAAAGGGTTTATTAAGGGTTTTTTTTTCTTGTGCTCCCTCTGGGCTCGCAGTCTACAAGTCTTCTGTTACACTCACTCCTACTAACCCATTTTTTTTTTGGTCTTTTTAGCTTTCTTTGTCCTTACGCCATACGCAATTCAACAGTAAATTACAAAATTTTAATAGCAGCATAGCAGTATACGTTTAGAATTTCCGATGCAAGTGTGGGCATACTTTTTTCTGCTTCTTTCAGTATTTTCTCAGTTATTCATACCAATGTTCAGTTTTCCCACTAAGACGGCTTTAAAAAACTTTTTTTTTGCTTTTTATTATTAAAGTTTTGTGTGTTTATTTTATTTCTTACATTTCACGTTCTCCGCCATTAAAATTGATTCAGTAGCAAAAACCCAACATATTTAAAAGCAGCGTACCTTTAGAATTTTCAATAGACAGTCTCGCGCGCTGGAGATAAAAATGTTATTTTCCGTAAAGTGTTGCCATTGCCTTCTTTGAAATCATTGAGTTTGTTAATTAAAAATTCGTTAAAGGTTTACAAATTATGAAATATATTATAGAACAAATTCGAAATTCAAAATTTGGGCTTCCAGGTGCCCATGTTCGGGTAGAGGACTACGTTATTCAAAATCTGATGGCTATAGGTAATGTTGATTTTTCACAATGCTAGAAACATGCATAAATTCACGCAGGTAATTTCTTATTTAATTTCTTTAAATATAATGCAGGGCGATAATATTTGGTGGCAACAATTTAAAAAGTGAAACGGACATTTATATTGAACCGATGCAAAATTGCCGTTTCTGGACTAATAGCGTTTCTGCCCTAAGAAAAGTCCATAAAATATAAGAGTGAACAGAGCTAAGATTTTAATCCCTTTATTAATATTACATATAGCGAAGATTCTGAGGTCAGCATGTTATACTGATATCCATTTTATAGTGAAGTTGAAAGCTTTTGTAAAGACGAAAGTTAAATGATTACATCGCAAAGGAAAAAAATTGTAACAAGCTGAAAAGCTATTTTTATGCTTTTCGATCGACAAATAGCTTAAGCAACAAATAAAATGAGTATGAAATGCAATACGTTATTGGAGGTCAACTGGCATCCAATGAGCAGCTTGTGGCCCTGAGATCTGTTTTGGTGGCCCGAGCCATGTTAATAAAATTTATTATTATTATTATGGGCTATTATTACAGACTTAATTGAGTACGAAAATGTTTATACGTTTTCTGCTAGTAAGATTTCTATTAACATAAAGGTGAAAAATTTGCTTTGATGAATATATTACTTTTCCTGAGATTAACTTGTATTGAATTAGAGTATGGTTTTAAAGCTGCACTGAAATTTAGTGTTAGCATTATCTTACATTAGAATAAATTTAAAGACTTAAAAAAATTCTGAAACTTTCAGATTTTACATTACGCCCAAAGGAGCGTTTTCTTAACGTTTTATACGTTACCTTTATTTCTTAAATACTAGCGAAAGTACCCGATGCCAGTTAAGTTATATCGAGAGTAATGCATCTAACAACAGAGAGAACGATACCGCTGTAATCCTTCTCTAATAACGATGCAAAAAATACGATTCATAGTCATACATTTTCAGTCTGACGCGATATGGAACTCCCATAAAAATTTTCAAAAAAAAAAATAAGCTAATTCTCTCTCATTATATCAGCAACAACGCCCCGCAGTTTTTAATGATTTTCGTCTTTCTAATCAAATGGTCGTAAAAACTCAAGTTCCACCCAATATTTCAACTATATTTAATTTTAGTCGATTAAATGTGGCAAAAAAATTGATCATAATTGATTAGAAATCAATAACGCGAGCAAGCAAACACACAGACAGATATGCTTCTTCATACGTATAGGTTTTGTAAAACTTACACATATTTGATTAAAAACTCTACCATTTGAAAGCGAGCAGTAGCAACATTTTTCGAAATAAAGCACCTTTACCTTCAACGCGCGAGACTGTTGCCATTGGGAAAAATGAGTGCGAAAATTAACGTTTTCAGAGTTTTTAATTAATATTTCGGCTGATTAAAGTCGAACGAAGATGAGAATGGTTGCTTTTCATGAATTTTTAGAATCGGGAATAATGTATTTAATGATTGGCAATGCTATTTTTATTCCGTTGTAAAACTTAGAAGTTTTTAGTTAACAAACTCTAGGATTTGAATGCGAGCAGTGGCAACAAGTTTCCAAATGAAGCAAATTTTCATCTCCAGCTTGCGAGACTTGCCACTTGGAAAAATGAAGGCCAAAATTATCGTTTTTCTGAGTTTTTAATTAATATCTCTGATTTAACTGTTTTACGGAAAAGAGTGGACGTCGACCTTTTCCAGAACCCAGAAAAGAATTGTAGAAAGTTTGATGACGATAGCTATGGTAGTGACTGAGTTATTAGAGGACAAAACAACAGACTTTCTTCTTTATATATATAGATCATGTTCTTCGCACTTAAACCATAGAATTCCATTCTACAGCAATATCACAAAATAAGTTAAAAAGACCATAAAATTTTCGATAAATGTTTCAAATTTCCAATACGCAACCTCTCGCGCTGGAGATAATTTTTTCTTTTTTTTTCCCCATACAGTGTTGCCATTGCTCGCTTTGAAATCGTTGAGTTTCTTAATCAAAAAGTCACAAATGCTTTACAAAATATGAAATAGATGATAATAAAACAAATTCCATATTTGAGCTTCCAGATGGCAATATTCTGGTGGAAACGTACGTTATTCAAAATTGGATGGCTCTAAGTAGCGTTGTTTTATCGCAGTGCGAGAAACATATATACATTTATGCAGATTCTTCATCATTTAATTGCTTTAAATATCATACACGGCGATAACATTTGGTGGCAACACTTTGTAAAGTGATTCAGACTTTTAAAGTTTTCGACAGCAAAATGACAAAACAATATTAATAGCCCTTCTGAGTCTTTTGGGCTAATAAAAATAAATAATAATAAAACTTCTTAAAAAATAAGGACAATATAATACAAGATTGTCTATAATACTCACACCGCCTTCTGGGTGGTGGTGAGATTGATAAAATAAAAATAAGGAATGAAATCAAATTTTAAAAAAACCTGAAAGGTTTCAGATGTTAACGGTCGCCCAAAAAGTTTTGGTGATGTTTTTCATGGAGCTGGCAGTTTACCAGTCTGCTCTTGCACTCACTTCTGCTAACCCATTTTTTTTGCCTCCTTTGCCTTTCTGGTTTTATTATTAAGCTTCTTCGCACTTATGCCATTCCTTACACTTTAACAACACAATTACAAAATTTTTAAAAACTTCATAGCGGCATATGTTGAGAATTAATAATGCACTGTTAAGTGTTGGCATGCATTTTGCTTTTTTTTTTTCCAGTCTTTTCTTAGTTCATCATATATCAATGCTCAGTTTTCTAAGATGGCTTTACAAAACCTTTTTTTTTTTCACTTTATTTCTTAAATATCACGTTCTTGACGCTAACGCCAGATAAAATTCGATTCAACAGCAAAATCGCAAAGTATTTAAAAATAGCATGTCTTTAGTACACTGGTGTACAAAACTTAACAATGTAAAAATTTAGCAGATAGCCATGAAATTGCAGAAAAGGAGATCTGGAGATCAGTACAATGAACACGTAAGTCAGTAGAAATGTCGTGCGTATGCAAATATCAGGAACGAAACGTCAAAGGCGATGTGAGCGTACACAAAACGCGTGATGTCGGAGCGCCCAGCTCAACAGTAGGATAAAAGGAAGGACGGAGACGCAATTCAACATATTCGCTGCAAGTGCCAGTGAGTCAGCTCGTAAAATATGGCTAGAAGAAATCACCTGGACGACTTCACACGTGGAAGAATGATCGGAAAGCTGGAGGAGGGGCGTACTGTCACCAGTGTAGCTGCAATCAACAAAAGTGTCCTTTCGCGCGCTTGGAAAGCGTTCCAAACCACAGGTACAGCTGTTAGAAAGGTTAGTGGTGGCCGCAGGGGATGACCGATATATTGACTTAATTTTTATGGATGACAATGCACGGCCACATCGAACTCTTGCTTTTGAGGAGCTACTGGAAAGTTAAGATATCACTCCAATGGATTGGCCAGCGTACTCCCCAGATTTAAATCCCATCGAACATGTGTAGTATGCTTTGGGGAGACGCATTGCGGCACACTTATATCCTCCGGGATATTATATACTTATAACACCCAACAACTCAAACAGATGCTGATTGAGCAATGGGCACTCCTACCGCAGGAAATGTTGCACCAGCTGGTTCTGAGTATGCGGAGACAGCGCGAAGCAACCATTGCAGTGAGGGGAGAGCATATCCCATATTAAGGAGCATCTGCTTGTTGTTCTTCCTCTTGGATAGACAATCATGAGTCACGATACTATGGGTTCAATAAAGCTCGTTTTTGTTTGATTCCATACCGTATGCATTGTATTCCTTTTTCAGCTCCGATGCTTTCGTCATCCTTTACGTACACAATACTCTCCTTCATTTCTGAATTTCATGTCTCTCAGTTGATTTCTCGTGGATTTATGGCAAAAAACCCTGCTGTTGCTTACGTTTTGCACACCAGTGTATTTACGATAGACAGTCTCGTGCGCTGAAGATAAAAATATTTTAGTTCGAGCAATATTGCCTCTGCTCGCTTTGAAATCGTTGAATATGTTAATAAAAATTATTAAGTTTTACAAAATATGAAATTAATATTAAAAAATACATGACTTTATTCTATGGAAACGTTGAAGATTTTTAATTAGATAGATCATGAATCAAATGCATCTCCTTTATTTCACTCAATCCGATTTAAGTAAGAAACGAATATTCTCAAGAGCTGCATTTGTCGCTTTCAGACAGATTAGTTCGTTAACACACAGCGGATTCAATCTGAAAGGTAAATATAATATTTTACTGAATGGCAACAGACTCGAATGGAAAGTGAAACGACGCGTTTATAGTGATTTGACGCAAAGTCCTATTTCGAGACTAATAACCACTTTTGGGGTAATAAAAGACATAACGTAAAGGAATTCAAAATGGTATTTTGAATTTATGAGTGAAATTTACCTAAGTTCTTTTGTGTCGTGTTATCTTCTAAGCTGTTTACAACAATTATTTACCTCAAATATAAATACTGTTTTTAAAGTACCCAGCAATTGTTATTTCAGGATGCATTTCAAAATGTTGGCCGAATAAAATGTATTGTGTCCCTCCTTCCCAATACACATTTTAAATTGACCTTTTACTTGTATAATAGCTCGCTGTCACTGCAATATATAAGGCACAAATAGAATATATAGCAAACAGAATATATGGAATATATAGCAAATTCTGAACCTTCTACCCTTCTGAATGAATTAACCAGAGTTAAAGGCAGTTTTGTTCATTTGATGAGGTATCGCTTGGGTGAATAATACTGTCGTTGATCTTCAATATTGTTATTCACAATAATTATACCTTCAAACATATTATACGTGTTTGCCACAAGATGTTTTACCGTACATTTATTTAATTACAGCATATTAATTACTCAGAAACAGCAGAGTGGTAAGGTCGCTAAACACTGGAAGTTCGTCAAGGTTTTAAATTCCGGTGAACAGGCGATTCCCCCCCATATATAAAAAGGAGATAAGTTGTAGTTTCCCTCAGAAACTCCTAAATAAAAGCATCTCTGCCCTATAGGCTGATAGCCCTCGAGTTGCTTTACCTTAACCCTCATATTTAAAATACCTGACGTGGTCACCACGTTTCTTCCTTGTACAGTTCCTGTTAAATTATACCTATTTTTGTACTTCATTTAAACTTATTTCCTCGGATTTCATTAGAGATATATTTCTCCGTCACTTAATTCATTTCTAACTTCGTGGCAAGGCAAAAAATCATGAAAACTTAGGATCTTCATTAAAAATTGTAAAATACAGAAAAGCCTAAAACTTAAAATGCAGTTAAAAGCAGTTAAAAAATGGTTTTTGCAATTAAAATTAGAGTTTCTAATTCAGAACAAGCAATTTGGTCAAGAACAGGAAAACAAAATTTTCAGTGTGCAAAATTGAATGTTAATTTTCGGTTCCACTGGGCAAAAAAACACTGAAGTTGGTGCACTAAATGACTTAATTCACTATTTTACTAAGAGATTAAAATGTAAACAAATAGCATCCTCTTTAGGCCTAGCACCACTTAAACTGTGGGTAATTCTACAACGATTGCATGTAGATTCACTAAAGAAATTAAAACCTTAACCAGAACATAAGAACAACATAATGCAATCACTATCAAAGTCAAAAATGCACAATTTACCAACATACAAGAACAAAAATTCTGACTCACTGAGCCTGGTAACAGAATGGGAATAATACATTTGGTGCGTTCGACTGTAATGAAAAAAGAAACGGCGAATTATCAAGCGTTATTAATGCAGAGGGTACCGTATTTAACCGAAGAGATTTTTATTTACATTTCTTCTAATTATTGCTATAAAGTTCTTCACATTTCTCAGATCTCTATGCTAAGGAACGAAATATCAAAGTATATTAAAAACAAAGCACACTTGAGGAAAACAAAATATATGAGAATTCTTTCTTACCGCGCTAATTAATACTTAATTAGATATACTTTACAGTTAATGACGACTTTAAAATGTCTTCCCATACAGTGAACCAAGGTTTTTAATTTTGCAAAGCATATATGGTTATATTACGACATAAACAGTTAAAATTGCCTATTATGGCCGGGTACAGTTACAAATACATATGGAGATCAATTACAGTATGAATTACAGTTATACAGGGACCAGGCTAAAATGTTGCCAAATCGTCGCCAAGCTTGGTGAACTTTGACGATTTGTCTCTTAATTTGGCGACAAAAATGAAATGTCAAAACCACTGCCAACTTGGCGATATCTCGGCGAAGTATCGGCAGATGGCCATTTGCCTCAATGTTAAAGAGACTTGCCCCTGTAATCTTACTTTTCCGGCAGAGCTCTATCACTTTAAAGCATTCCATTTCATGTTATACTATCAGGACTCGTATTTCTTTTTATCTGTTTGGCGAACATGACGTGTCCTGACTGGACAGTCAGTTGACAGCAAATTATGTCCTATGGAGTGTAGCAAGGACGACAAGATGAGAAAGGTTAAAACTTCCCTTTATTCTTCCACGTTTTCACAGTCGCTTCCGCACTTCGGGATACAAAAACCAACCACTTGTGGTCTAAACGTAAAAATATAAGACTACTAACTAACTAAAATTTAAATAAGAGCTAACTTTTAATATTTTTACACAGATGACTAACACTGAGACTGGCGTTTTAAATTACTACGCAAACTGCGGAAAACTACAATACGTCTTAAGCTTTCAAGAGGACTAAAACCTCTGGCCTTAAAGGCGCACAGTAACGGATGGCAAGCTCGCGTGAAGACTCGTGGCAAGATGGCTCACTCTCTCTCCTTCTACTACGCTCTTGGCAAAAAGCCACAACTTAAATACTTAAGCGTTAGCAAGTACAATTTGCATAACCATATTCACGCGTTAATTCTGGGCGGAAGTGGAAAATGAGAGATGATAGTAAAGTTTTAAAATAAAATAAACGTTAGACAAACTTAATATCCTTACAATACAAAAAATGTTATAATTTCACTAAAATGATTTACATATATACGAAATTCGCAACAGTTTGCAAGCCATTGTTTATCCGAAGCCGCCAAAAAATATAAATAAATTATATATAATAATATAAAAACTATTTACATCATTTATTACTTTAAGTAATAAATGATGTAAATATTTTTTATTAAATTTTAGATGCTTTATTAAACATTTCTAACTCACGAAGATTTGTTTTTCAGTACTGTAAAAATAGCTGTATTCAAAATCGTTAATAATGACGGTGGTCATAAGCAGAAAACTATAGCATGCGTTATGGAGCAACTTTCCGATCTTATTGATAAAAATGAAGGTATTCATTATTCATCACATATTTATATTTCTTCGGAATTTAATGTTCAATTTTTCTTATGCAAATAAATTTTTAGAAGCAATACAAACTGTGGATAGTTCTGAAAAACCAAAAAATTTTGAAAGCAGTTTTACCGTAAACTTTTGTTAATATGTAAGGTTTTAGTTAAACTAACCAAGTTTATTTTAATTTAAATCTTTTCTATCTCCTCTCTGCTTCAACTTCCTGTCAGAAGAAGCGCGCGTTTTTAGCTTATGCTAATTTTGAAGTTCAGCCAAGCACTATTTAAGCCAGAGGTGGAAACCTCTCGATGTGTGAGAGCTTTGCCTCAGATCACGGTCACGCTGCTCAACGTTCGCCTGACCAGCTAGCAGTTTAAATTTATAAGCCATAGTGCTTACTACGTGATTGCATTGTAAAATAAATTAAAGTGCGGTAGTATTTAGTATACCTTGCTACGCACCCTTTTCGGTAGAGGCCAACTTCCGCGAATTGCTCTGCGAAGCAACGTTTAATTTAAGTTCTATTTTAATTCATTTAAATTTATTTGATTGTTAAGTTTGACCAAAGTGTGGTCTGTTACGTTCTGTATCTCTCCCGAATTGGGAGGTTTGTTATTAATAGTGATTGAATAAAAAAGGATTTCAAATCCCTTCACGTGCAGTTATTCTCCAGCCCAGCAGTTACATCAGAACATAGCGTACCTTCCGCTCCCTGTTCCAGTTCAGGACTTAGAACGTAAGGATAAGAACCCTTTACAGAATTTACTATGTTCTCAAAGAATACACACAGAACACTAAGTCCTGATAAATATAAGACTAGATGCTATTCTTGACTGACTTGCTTATGTGATAATTTTTAAATTAGTACTTAGAGTTCAAATCCGCATAAAATACATTACATTTGTTAAGCCTAATTACTAGTTATTATGCTAAAAAATTGCAATGTTTCGACCAAGAAATGTTTGAGGGGAAACAAATGTTTAAATCTGAAGCTGTTTCGATAAACTATTATACGAATCATGCAATATTTGCTCTGCGATAGATTTTTTTGCGTATGTATTGCAACAAAATGTGAATAATTTAAAAGCCATCTAAAAAGGAATTTTTAGTAATTCATTGGAAAATGCTTCAATAAATGTCTTAAACTGATAATATAAAAGCAAGCAAACTTAATAGACTGATCATGTCAATATTGGGAGGGAAGAGGGAATTTTAACAACTGGAACAGTCTTATAAGGTTTCTCCCGCCTTCTTCGCATGCCTTCGTAGTGTAGTAGTCAGCACGCTCGATGCGTATTCGAGAGGTCCGTGGTTCGAGTCCCGGCGAAGGCGTTGCTCAATTTCCATGTCTCCTCTCCTCTCCTGCTCCTAATCACTTTACACTAGCGCCCGAGCTAAAAAAAAGGTGGTGGATGATGATTCTCCACTGCCAGGATTTGGCGATTGGGGCCCCTAATCCCCAATCACCCTTTAAAAGGGGGAGTATATAGGGTTTCTCCCGCCTTCTTCGCATGCCTTCGTGGTGTAGTGGTCAGCAGACTCGACGCGTAACCGAGAGTTCCGTGGTTCGATTCCCGGCGAAGGCTGCTCATTTTTGATCTCTCTTGCTTTCAAAAAATACCTAATGTCTCTACAGTCTCATTTCTAAATCCTCCTACTCTCTAAATGGCTAGGGACGAAGGCAGATTTCGAACGTCAACTATAACTGAAAATAAAGAATCCGAACGCCAAGAACGAGTTGTACTAGATAAACGAAATCTGGTAGGCGTGTTTATACGTCTGAAAGATGACATCTATTCAAATTTCCACAAATGGGGCGCTAGTAACGAAACTATGAACATACAAATCAAGATTGCCTTAAACACGCGCTGTAAATTTAGTGAGCGTGTTATTTATCGTTTAGATTTGACATAGTGATACGATGTTAGTCAAGAATGTCTTTAAGAACACGAAGAAGCCATTTTCAACAGCTCAGTGAGATTGCACTAGGTCGTATAATAAGGCTACGAGAAGGTAGATTTTTGTTCCATGATTTTGAAGAAAGACTTGGCAGGAATGTATTCACCGTGCCTGATTGCTGGCAACAGTGATCAAGGAAAGGTACTGGCTCAAAAAGACTAGGTTCTGGGCGGCCACGTGGCACTACTTAGAAGGAGGACTACTATGCTCGGCGTATGGCTGTGCTGTAGCTACAGCAGAAATTCGAGCTGCAGTTGGCGCTACAGTGACACAGCGAATTGTTATAAATCGGTTACTTGAAAGACAGCTCCGATTCAGATATCCTGTAGCGTGCATTTCACTGACTCAAAACCACTGCCGTTTGGAACGTCAGTGGTGCTAAGCTAGAGATCATTGGAGGACGGAGTGGAGAATTGTTGTGTTTTCTGATGAAAGCTAGTTCTACTCTGGTGCCAATGATGGCCATGGGTTTGTTAAGATGAGACCCAGTGGGCACCTGCAACCAACATGTCTGCGGCCTAGCTATACTGGACCTACACTTGGAGTTATGGTCTGGGGCTTATGACAGCAGGAGCACTCTTGTGGTTATCCCACGCACTCTGACTGCAAATTTGTACGTCCGTCTGGTGATTCAACCTGTTCTGCTGCCACTCATGAACAGCATTCAAGGAGGTGTTTCCAACAGGATAACGGTCTCCCTCATACCGCTGTTGTTACCCAACGTGCTCTACAGAGTGTCGACATGTTGTCTTGGCGTACTAATTCCCCAACCTTTCTCCAGTCGAGCATGTATGGAGAAGCATTGGACGAGAACTCCAACGTCATCTACAACCAACGTTAACCGTCTCTGTATCGACTGACCAAGTGCAACAGGCAGGGAACTCTATCCCACAAACTGATATCTGGCACCTGTATGACACAATGCATGGACGTTTGCATACTTTATAAGGTATATCTCTCGCCTCCTTAGCCTGCCTTCGTGGTATAGTGGTCAGCGCACTCGGCGCCTATTCGGAAGGTCTGAGGTCCGAATCCCGGAGAAGGCATTGCTCATTTTTCACATCTCTTGATTCCAAATAATCCTAATGACTCTACAGTCTCACCTGAACTAAAAAAATAAGTAGTGGATGATGATTCTCCACCACCAGGATTTGGCGATTAGGCACCCTAATCCCCAATCGCCCTTTAAAAGGGGGAGTGTATAAGGTATGTCTCCCGCCTTCTTAGCAGGCCTTCGTGGTGTCGTGGTCAGCACACTCGGCGCGTATTCGAGCGGTCCGTGATTCGAGTCCCTTCGAGGGTATTGCACATATTTCACCTCTCCTACTTCAAAAATCCTTATGACTCTACAGCTTTCATTCAAAATTCTGTCGGTTACACCGGTTATTAATGTGCCAACATTTCACATTTGAAATGGCTTTTCTCGAGCTTGGACTAACCTATGATCTGAAAATTTAATCAATTAAATATGTTACCTAGAAAAATGTATTGCTGAAATTCATTACTCTACAATATTTTTTTTTGTGTTGGGATTTTCTCTTTTTCCGTCAGTGTTGTGATACTAAAGAAGTCACGGTCATTTATTTCTATGAGTAACAAGAAACTTGCATTTACCTGTTTAAAAGTGTCTCCTGAGGCTTGCGACCGACTTGTCAGTAGCAGCTTAATTCAAGCTTAGTCGTTGAGCTTAATTCAAAATTTTAAATATCTTTAAATCCGTGGAATCCATAAAATATCGTGGAAATGGAGTTTCGTCGTCTGGCTTGCATTTTATCTGTGTAATAGCAGACCGTCGATGTGAGGGCCTCATGAAATTTAACGAGTTTATTTCTTTAATTATAAGCTATCATACATATGTTATATAACATATTTATTTACCAATTTATAAAACATTCCTCATAAAATAAATGCATCGTTAATATTCTATTAGCTTTCCAGTTATATAACACTAGAAAACTCGGTGGTCATACGAAATGACCGCTGTTCTAGATATTATAAATAATTAATGTAATTAAAATGATTTCTGCAAAGGTGTCTACTAATTCAAACGAATTAGCCAGGGCAGGCGGCGAGGACGCCCCTTTGCTTACTTTCCCACGGAGTTTCCCCCTTCTACTTGCTTAATTGCTTAGAGTGTAATGAAGCAAAACACTGGCGGTACATTTCTTTCTTTGCTCAGTGGTTTCTTTTTCTCGAGAAAGCCGCTTTTGTGCAGCTTTAGCTCCTTTTCTTTCGTCTTCAGTGCTGTATTTTCTGGGAGGCATTCTTAAAAGAAATTACGTTAAGACGTAGTTTTTATGTAAAACAAATGATTGCCAATGCAAACAAATGTTCACATTACCCCTGACACGCTCAATTTGCGTTCAGCCTTAAATTGTTTCAAAAACAGATCATTGCTAATGCAAACAAATGTTCACCTTCCCCCTGACACGCTCAAATTATGTTCAGTTGTAAACCATTTCAAAACCAGATAATTACTAATGCAAACAAATATTCATATTCCCCCTGACACGCTCCATTTGCGTTCAGCTGAAAATTCAGTTTAAAGTACAATGTCGGAATAAAATCAAGCAAAAATTTAAACTCTTTACGCGAAAGGATATTTAGCATAGGAGTTTGGGTAAACTTACTGGATGAGATGTACTACGCACAACTCGTTAGTTGGTTTCGTCTCCTTTCATTTCTCAACGTTTGCAAGTTTCCAGGTAATTCATATGTAAATATAGTTAAACGCATAATAAGCAACAATTGTATGAATTAAAACTATTTAAATATCATGATAATTTCATTAAAACAATGATAACTATTGTGATAAAATTTATTTTACTAGTTGAATGTTGTGGCAGCTTCACCTCCATTGGCTAGTACAGTTGCGCAAGCAACCAATAAACTATCGGCGACAAACAGACACTTAAGCCGCATATAATAAAGCTATTTATTTACCAAAATATAAAACATTCTTCATAAAATAAATACTACGTTTATATTCTATTAGCTCTGCTGTTATATAACATATTTATTTACCAAAATATAAAACATTTCTTAATAAATACTACGTTAGTATTCTATAAACATATGCCCTATTTATATAGAACATTAAAATGTGCTTGCTTTGACGGCAATTTGTAAAAAAACGTTTGAATAAAGTGATGTTCGAAAGTAATTAGAAACTACGAGGATATTTTCGAATATTTTATTTATGTTAAAAAATTTTCGACTGAGTTGTTTTGAGCTTAATTCAAAATTTTAAATATCTTTAACTTCCATAAATCTGTGGAATCCATAAAATACCGTGGAAATGGAGTTTTATTGTCTGGCTTGCATTTTATCTGTATAATAGCAGACCGTCGATGTGAGGGCCTCATGAAATTTAACGAGTTTATTTCTTTAATAATAAGGTACCATACGTACAGCATGCATATGATATAAGTTACTGCACCTTGAGATTTCTAGAAGAAGTTGTACAGCTCCTGCTTCATCCGGATATATTTCCTAACTTCCAACATTATCAGAATGTTAAATGCGTGGTATTTGGAAGACGAAGTATCAAGATTCCCGAAGCCTAATTTTAAAGGAAACCCTTGGCTTCAAGTTGAATCATAATTGAGAGTGAGTATGTACTCATTAGCATATTTAAGAAATGGGTATGATATACTTGACAACTCATTTCATTTTTAAGAAATGCGTGTGACGAGTTTACAAAATCAGAGGCTGTAGTGTGTTAAATTTCACATTCAATTTCACAAAGTTGTCAAAATAATTCAACAGTTTAACAAAATGTATAAACATTTTAAACCACTAATGCTTTATTTTAAAAATATTTTTAAAGTTAATTATTGTTATCTTCGAAGCTTAAGGCAGTTTTGAAATTTTAAAGCTTAAGTAAAATATTTACAACAAATTCTACCATACGTAGTTGCAGTTTGCTACAGTGTAAATCCCTCTTGCTTCCAGGAGATGAATCTTTTAAAGAAGGTGGAAATGATGGAGAATTTGACAATGGAAGTTCAAGAAGAACTGGAGAGTGAAAGGCGAGTTAGGCGACATCTTGAGGTAAATGTACCATTCTAGTTTTTATATGTTTTCAAATTTCTTAAAACATTGTGAGTTATAATGTGCTTTTTCTCCCTTCTTACAATAACAATTTCTAGGAATATTGAACGAAATATTACATGATGTATTAGTAGAAACAGTGATTTGCATTTTGCAGTTACCATTTCCTTAGAATAAACTGTAGTTATCTGAAAAGAAAGTTAGGTGGCGCTCCGAGAGCCCTGTCTTTGATGTTATTCGATAACTCAACTTTAGTTCGATGGAAGATTGCAGGTGTTAATTATCGAATGACATCAGAGACAGGATGCTCAGAGCGCCATCTAACGGCGGGTGCTATCAATTAATAACAGTTGCCCCTCTTTCTGAAATATTCTCCTTTCTCTCTGAAATAACAGCCCTTATGTTCTTTCTCTAAAATCTTTTTAACTGAAACAAGTACCACAAAATGCTTGTATTTTTTCAATTATTACAGTGAGAGCAAATTCAGTTCGATTATATTTTTAACAGCATCTTCGCCATGCCTTGCTAATAGTCCTATGAATTGTTTTTCACAAGTTTTGATCTTGATAAATTAAATATAGGAAGAGAATTTATACTGCTTGCTTACTGATGCAAGCTTTTTGATTAATCCACGTATTCATTTTCAAATTTGAATTTCAGTCAAATATTCAATTGAAATATTCAATTGAAATATTCAATCAGAAATTATTGTTCTCTTTCGAATATTATGCATCGTATTCAAAGAATGCAAGATGTTGCTGCGAGTGTATTAAGAATAATATACATTTACTGAGTGACTTTAACATACTTAGTGTTACAAATCTGTTGTTAGCCTAAGATATCAACGAATGATTAACATATAGAATACAAAGTTTAACATAAGAATACCCAAATAAAAGACATATTAACTGACAGTCGTGTGAGGTAAAAAATGTCAGGTGGCTTGTATGTAAACCAAGTCGTTCCTATTGTATAAGACAGTCTAAAAAATCTATTTAATTTTTGAGTTCGAATTATAACCTTGATCAAAATGGAATTGTTGGACAAAATGGAATTTTTACAGCAAGTGTAAAATTTTCCATCGAAATATTACGGGCACTAAAAACATAAATTCATCGAGACACAGCTACTTAAGTTGTGAAAAGATGAACTGAGGTTTGGAGTTCTTTCTATGAATATCACAGATAGATTTTTATTTGCCTTTTATTATTTAGATGCCCCGTTTTAAGGTATTTTTCCTTTCACAATTAATGTGCTTCTTCTTCAGCGTTTCTTTTTACTTATTTGATCGCTCTGATTCCCTTTTTTGATTTTTGTATACGCACAACGTATACATTTAAAGTGATGATTGAATGAGATACAGAATTCCATTCATCCTTTCGGCAACTTGCGATTAAATCAAATACTGAAATTACAATTTTGACATTAAATTCACACACGATCTCCAAAAACAAACTTACTATTCCATTCTTATAATTATGAAATCGTCATCTAATAATTAAGGAATTAAGGTCACGACTACTCACAAGAAAAATATTCCAATTTCGAACTCTCATTTTTCTGAAAAAGATATAAATGAATCATCTCATTTAGAAACAAACTACAGTCGTTAATTCAACTGCTAATATTATATACGTATGCAGTTAAAAACTGTAAAAATTATTCAGATTTGGCGATAGAACGCAAATGGCGACTTTCAGATCTTCAAAATGCAATTTTCAAAATTTGAAATCAGATCGATTCATGCAACGAAAATATACACAGCTTTATAATGCTGATGTTAACATACTTGAGCTAAAAAGAGCTTTGTTTGAAACACATAGATCTAACTCGGGTCCAGATAGTGTTAGTTATGAAATACTTAAGCATCTTTCCTGTAAGTCATTGACTGCGCTCTTCAATCTTTATAAAAGAATGGAGTATAATTTTTCGAGTGCATGGACGAAAGCTGTAGTCATTCCCATATCTTAAGTCAGAGAAGGACTCGAAGAATCCTCCAGCTATCGAGTTTACCAGTTATCTCTGCAAACTATTTGAAAAAATGGCAAACAGCCGCCTTGTCTATTACTTGGAAAAGGATAATGTAATCTCGTCATATCAGAGTGGTTTCCGTCGAGACAGGACATCGGTTGACAGTAAAAAGTAAATCGGTAAAGTCGTTGTGAAAGGGAACCATTAAGTTTCCATTTTCTTTGACATTGTAAAGGCTTATGATAAGGCATGGAGATATAGCATTTTGAGAGATCTTCACGCTAGTGGTTGGTATGGCAACCTACCGATTTTCATCCAAAATTTTCTGAAGGTAAGGTCTTTTCAGGTGAGGATTGTCTGTGTTTTGTGAAAACACTTTCAATAGGAGGATGGTATGCCTCAAGGTTGTGTTTTAAGTGTTACTTTTTTCACTCCAGAAATAAACTTTGTTTTAGAGCAACTTCGTCCTACAAAGTCAGGGTCCTTATACGTTGATGACTTTTATACCAGTTGTCAGGGTGCAGATTTCAGATATGTGGAGAGGCAAATGCAGTTTGTTCTGCATAGGAATGGTTTTGCGTTCTCAAAACAGACGACTGCATGGAGTTCTGCAGGAGACGAGGTCTCCATCCTGAGCCTCAGCTTTACTTTCAAAAGTCAGTGATTCCAATTGTATCCGAAGTAAAATTTTTAGGGGTGTTCATTCGAAAGCTAACCTTCCTTCCACATGCGCAATACTTGAGGAAGAAATTTTTAAAGGTATTCAATATTTTAAAAGTCTTGGCGTACACCTCCTGGAATGTGGCTCATTTTTCCATATCTACAAAGGACTTGTCTGCTCAAGATTGGACTATGGCTCAATTGTCTATGGATCTATGATCTATGGTCATAGACAATTGAACCTATTATGAACCAGAATATTTTAAAAGAATTTTGTGGTTCTTAATTGCAGAAACTTTGGTTTTTAAGGTCATACATCTACAAACATAAAGGGAAGAGAGAAATTATGCGAATCTGTCCCAAGTCAGTAAGTTGTGTAATACGTATGATCTAAAACTTTTACTTCTCTGATGTTTTTTTAGGAGGATCTCAACGAGACTCGTTATTCAATCAAAACCCTTGGAGATCGACTTCAGAACGTGACCCTTCCAGTCGAAGCACAGACAGATTACGTAGAATTAGTTGTACTTTCGACCCTGGATAACATGAACGTGACTTCTTTCGGAGATCATTTGCAAAAATTATACTACAAGGTGGATGGAGTAGCATACAAAAACGAAACGAGGTATTACAAATCTGAAAATTTTCTGTTTTTATGTAGTAATATACTAAGAATATGCAATACTCGTAATATACTAACAGTATACAGTGTTTACAAGTAATATAAAGCGCTTGTTTTGTATACATTATCAAAATACTCGAACTTAAATTGAGCCGGAGCCCTCTTCTCCCCTTCTTAATTTTTCAGATAAATCGTATTTCTAGCCGGAACGCATCCGAGCCCTAATTAAGAGGGTTCCGGCACTTTTTTGTGTACCTAAGCCACGAGTTCAGCAGAAAATTGTTTTGATCTGAAAAATTGTATTTCAATAATAAAATGAAATTAAAAATCGATTCTAACTTCTGAATGCATGCTTTTCTTTCCTCAGGAAACAAACCCCCTTGGACGGAGGGTGAGATTTCTAAGGAAAGAAAAGCCCCACCCTACGTCAAAGTCTTATTCTCCAGCAAGTGCAATGAATTTATGAAAGAAGCGGGTAAATTTTTTCGTTCCAACTCTGTCTTCCCGTGGAAAAGAGCAAAGGGGAAATATTCTTCCGCTATTCTTTCCTTTCGCAGCTAGAATGATACTGACAGGGGTTCGCGGTCTGAAAGTTTTAGATTCTTCTTTGATCTCATACTTATACATCTTTCTCTACAATTTACTCCATACTCTCAATAAAGGATTCTGTGTATTTTCATTACCGACATTTTAACCTTTTAACTTATTTTTACTGATGTGCTGAAAAAAGTGCTTTCTGTTTCTAATATTTCTTTAAATATATTATACTGTATATATTTAGAGCTTAAATTCAGACGGACCCAAGCTTTGACATATTTCTTAGTTCTTGAGCAAAATTGCAATTTCTTCCATAGCCCCAAATACGACAAAGTCCAGTATTTTAGTCTGTTATACAAATATTTATCATTAATTTAATAATGTATTAAAAATTCTTATTTATGGCTTTACATTTTGTTAAATTTTAATTTTAATTAATTAATTCTTTTAACTATTACATAGTTTATTATTTTAACTATTATTAATTTTAGTTATTAATTACTTTACTACTTCATTACGTATTTTATTTACCTATTTTTATTTTTCTTAGTCTTTTATAGGGCTCTGCCACTTCTAATTTTAAAAATTAAGAACTAACTGAATATACTAAGTACATGTAATTATAGACTAAACGTATGCAGCTTTTGTAAACAATATAAAGCGCTTAGGAGTATATTTGCTTGGAACAGAATTAATTAAGAGCAAAATAATTGTTCAATAGATGCTTAATATATATTGAAGAAATGTACTGAATGCGGCTTTATGTTTTTAATCAATGACGTCAAACTCAAAAAAACATTACATTTCTATCAGATTGCAAATGGTGTCAAAAATTAAATTATGATAGACTGTTGTTTATAAGAGATGTACAGACATTCAGTACTTTTTTAAGCAGAAGAGATGAGAAAATGAGCAATGCTCTCGCGGGGACTCGAAAACACAGACCTTTCGAATACGCGTCGAGCGTGCTGACCACTACACCACGAAGACATGCTAAGAAGGCTGGAGAAATACCTTATATACTCCCGTTTTTAAAGGGCGACTGGGGATTAGGGGACCCAATCGCCAAATCTCGGTGGTGGAAAATCATCATCCACCATCTTTTAGTTCGGGCGCCACTGTACAGATATTAGGTTATTTCGAAGCAGAAGACGTGAAAAATGAGCAATGTCCTCGCAGGGACTCGATCCACAGACCTCTCGAGTTACGCGCCAAGCGTGCGGACCACTGCACCACGAAGGCATGCTAAGAAGGCGAAAGAGATATACCTTACAGAGAGTTAAGTCTTCTTGAACAGTAATTTCTCCCCCCCCAAATATTTTGTTATTGTATGTTAAACTTTTAACGCTATTTGATAGAGAAAATGTCCTGAGACAGAACCAATTGCACACAGGCATACCCAAATTAGCACAGAAAAATTATTTAATTCTTACATATACCTGTAAAATATCCGTAAAATGCAAGATGGCTCATAAGAAGTGGGACTTAATTTTGTATGAGATGTTTCTGAATTCAACGTGGCATCGATTCCCGTAACATTGTGCAGTTTGGTAGACCTCAGACAGTTTTTGTTGTATCTCAGTAGCATGCATTTTCTAAGTATTTTTAATTCTTTGATTTAATGTATTAGTTTCAGTTTTAATGCTTTGAATGTTATTGTTTGTAGTGTATAGTCACATGCTCTGTTTCGCGGACAAGTTTTGTTGTAAATCGGTCTACCTTATCGACAGGCAGAATTTGTTAATATTTCATATTTGGTACTTTCGATTCTTTGTTTACATATCTTCACATTTAACATGCATAATCAATGTATTCATTTATATGTAACAATTGGTAGTATAACTATTACGATTTTTTTTTAAATTGAGACACACCTGCCATTTTTATTTTAAAATGTAAAATTTAAAATGTATAATGTAAAATTATTTTATGTAGTTTTCCAATGTTTGCCTTTGTAGACTGCAGCTGATTACTGTCATGCCACTACGCTTTTGTAAAACTTCTGTGTATCACATTAGATGTACACTTCAACGTATGTTATGTACCTAATTAATATGTAATTCTTGTATTATTGTAACCTCCGTAGTTTTAACTTTGAAAATAAATGCCCGACTGATCTGCTCTGGCCCTGACCTGAGGCTGTGGCTGGCAGATAGTAGATGGTCTCACCTCTGAGTAACTTATTCTGTTAGTTACCTCAAGGCTAACTCAGGTCGGAAGTTCCTCAGTAGGTCAGTGTAGTTTGGTAGACCTTATGATAATGACCTAAGTTTGAAGTTCAGCTTCATTTCATACATTGAGAAGGTATTCAACTGACATCAAGTCTGTGCGATAGAAGTTCTCGATTGGCGAGAGATTAGGATTCGAATCTGCTTGTTTCCCAAAGCTTTCAGGCTTAATTTGTTGGACGCAGAAACACGCATGAAGTGGATAATGCAGTCGGCCGTTAGGGTAGCATCACTGACTGCAGCAGCTGGTCTACATAGAGGCATGCTGTTAGTGTGTTCATAATGTATACTGGAGGTGAGTGCCTGTTGCTACTGATGCCGACGCAAAAGGTGACTACACATTGACAAGCTGTGTGGTGTTCCAAAACGGCAGAAGAATCTACTAATGGATACTTTCAGACTCATATATGGTGATTATTATTTGTGATTATAAAAACAGGATTCACCACTATTTCATTTTGCAACCCATACAGCTCTGGTGCGACACCATTCGACACCATTCGACTTACACGTTATGTAAAACGTAGACTTATTTTTGTAAACCTTATTTCCTACCTAAAATGGACTTATGAATGATTTATTACTACTCTGCGTGCAACATATATCAGCCGCTTTAGTTTTACTTACTGAAAGAAAATAGTCAAGCTACCGATAGAGCCTCACTTAGCCTAAGCAAATAATAATTTACGATACAATTGACAGATGATATACGACATATACTTTATCTACATCCATTCAGACTTTAGTCAAACGGGGCCGCTGCATAACTGAGCTCTGTCATAAAGATGCCAGCACCTTTGCGCAAGACGACTATGATTTGACAAGGCAGGAAATTCCCAATGATGCTCCATCATAATGATGCTTCAGGTTACGAAATTCAATATTTAACTTAAAGAAAGCAACTTTTGTAAAGGCACCGGTACTTTTATGATGGGGTATCTTGTTAAGGTCTCTGGATTCACGAACAATGGCTGACTTACATTAAGGTGTCATCTACTGTGCCTTCGTACAGTTTGTCTATTACACCGTTATGAAGGCATTCCAGTAGCAAGACAGATTATTTTATGTTTCGCTTACACTTTTCTGTGTGAATGTTATTAAACCTCTTTTCTATGCGTTTTCTGTTTATGTTACATAAATTATACAACTGTGATTAATATTTCATTATTTTTCAAATCTTCCATATCAGCTTCGATGGTAGAGGGCAATGCCATGGCCACCCACGGCTCGGGAAATTTCCCGATTCCTAGAAATCTCATTCTCTCCTAGCTTAGATTACAAACTAGAGGTAGGAGAGAAACAAAATACGTATACATTGTAGTATAAAGTAAAATTATGACAAAGAGATGTAGAGTTTACATAAAAGTAAATGAGCGTAATTCCAAAGAAAGAAGACTATAACACTTTCAAAGATATTTTCTTCTATTTCTTTTTCCCTTTCTTATTTTCTCAATTCAGCTGTCAAAAAGAATTTTGTTGAATGAAGTGGGACTTTGCTGCATTAGATTCCTACAAATATATGTAATTTTATTTATATGAAATTAATATTCAGAAGGCTAAAAACTAATATGATTAAAAAATTGGTTAACTGTTGATTTCTTTACTATTAAGTTTCATAGCATAGTAATAATTCTACGAGATTTCGTGTTCTTCAAATCAAGGAATTCTACTTAAACTAATTTTACTTAATTTAAATTAATTCAACCCATAATCAAACCTTGAATTTTTTAAAATTTCTTTTACTCTTCAGAATCCTTACAGATCATATAGTAAAAACAATTTAGGCTATAAATAATTAAAAATGGCATTTAAAGACAAGTTTATTCAAATTATGCAATGATACTAGCATTTGCCTGGCATTACCAAACTGCATTTCACGAGCCACATGAAATTATTTGGTTATTAATTGCGGATCACATTGTAATAGCAAGGAAATATAACACCATGGAAATACAATATGAAACAGATTTATGATATTATATTTTATGCACCGTGTGCTTAAAGGACTAATTTTCGCAAATGTTGTCACAGTTATGCAGTTTCAATCACAAGTATGCTTTAAATAAAGAAAATATTCATGTTATGGCATTTTAACATTAAAACAATCAGTTTTGAAAAATTTACGAAATCTAACTTTTTATACGATCTTCCGGTCCCTATGTTATATTAAGTAAAAGTTTAAGTTCTTTCTTTAAGCTGAAATACTATAGGGATTGGGCTGATTTGTAAAAAGTTTAAATTTTTGAATCTGTTGTAGCGATTTATATTTATTTTCTAACCAGTTAAAATTGAAGTTATATTTTCTTTCCTATAAGCCTTATTACCCTAATTGTTAATGCCAGAATATTTGAATTTCGTAGCGCGTGTGAATTAATACAAATTCTACCTTGAGGAGAAAAAGTTTAAATACTGAATTCTAGAAGGGAAAGTTAGGGAATTTGGGCGAAACACTGTACTTTTTGTAGCGTGAGCTTCTGTTTTAGATTTATTGCTGGTTAACGTGGTGTAACAGCTATTAATTTGCTGCCACTAAATTTTCGCCGCTGTTTTAGGAAACAGGATTATCTGAGTCCCGTAGAGAAATTCTACTACTTGTTACTATCCTGTACGTAATATGCTACATATAATATGCTATATGTAAAAGAAATTCCTTGCAAGAAATGTAAGCATCACGAAGCTGACTGTAAGAACTGTAGAACTGCAACCCACAAAATGCTGAATCAAAGAAACACGTGAAAACAATCGTAACCCATATGTTTTAACAATATGCAACAAATTTGTAACTACCGTGTAAAATCAACTGTATCACCATGTTGAAGTCATATTCATGTACCACCATGCATAATGTAACTGTTCATAGATAAAAAATGTATAAAGGATGCACTCAGGATACGCAGATGAGCCCCCAATGCAGTGAGGGTAATGGTAGGCCCCGCAGGGTAACGTGAGGCGGGCACCTTCTGCTCCAAACTAGGCTTTTCGGGAAAGTCAGTAGGAAGGGACAACACCTGGATCACCTGTTGGTAAATATCTGGTGTCCCTCCTACTTTTACCTATACCTATACTTGTTACTATCTTCGAATTTTTAGTTTAGTTCTTGCTCTTTGAGTTAAGGCCCGAGTGAGGCGTAGTGTGTTAGTGTCAAGTCGACGCATTGTGAACTTTAAAAGAGTTAACAAAGGGTTCTTTTTACCCTTCTCCTGTGTAGTTTATACACGTATTTCAGCTGTTACATTAGAAGATAGAACAGTGAGTCTTACACTGTAAAAATCTGCGAAAAGAAGATTATTTGCATCATTTGAACATTTTTCGTAAGTATACGTCTGAGAGCAATGATTGAGAAAATGCAGGGCACGTGAGAACCTTCATGGATATAGGCGTGTAAAACGTGTAATATAAATAGAGACTGCAAACAAATTTTAAAATTTGAAATTCCGAAATATTTTTAAAATGTAAAAATAATAAATGGGACAAGCTCATATAAGTTATTCACTCAGAATTCAACCATACAAAGAATCAAACTGTTCCTAGAAAAAGTCACTGAATGGTCCATGAATAATTCATAAAATTTATGAGGACTTTATAGTTTGATATTGTTTGACATAGGGCGCAGCCCAGGTTTCCCTACGTGGCAAAGCCAGCCTTATGACCAATAATGAGCAGGACCCTCCAACCAAAAACAAAGAGCCAACGAGCTGTCCGTGTTCAAAATTACCTGAAATCTAAAACTAAATCATTACCATAAATTGAGTTTTCATTCTTTTCTAAAAAAAACCTCCAGGAAACAGGCCCGAGTTTCAAGTAACTCAAAAAGTTTAAAAAAAAAAACGAAAACATAATAAACCAAAAAAACAAGTATAAATCATGGTTGCAAACCATTAAACTCTTAAAAACTCATACTCACATAAAAGAAGTTAGGAAAATCATAATCAAAAACGGTTAGCAAAATAATAAAAAGACAATACAATACATAACTCACTCATACAACACATTAAAAAAAATCTAAAAGATCTTCAGTTCATTATGCCTATTTCAGTCTTATTTTCATTTATTATTCTCATTATCTCTTATGCATATATATTCAAATATCGACTTCTTTCTTTTATGTTTTGCTCATTTATAACACCAAATTTCTTCCTAACCTTTTCTGTTAATTTACACTCTTCCATAATATGTTATGCATTACCATATTTTCCACATATTAAACATTGATCATTTACCTGGCAATTAAATCGTTTCAAATAGGACGGGAATCTGTCATGGTTTGTTATAACCTGTATTGTATCTATATTATTTAAAATATTCATTTTTCGTTTTAATTCTAAAATTTTTAAATAGACTTTATAGTTATTGGACACGACATATGTCAATTCCGTAAGCTGATAATATCTTTAGCATAGCATTTGTAGAAACTGTAATTACAGGAACCAGATGCCGCTGTGCGTCTGATTCTTTTTGAGTTGAATTAATAGCGATTGATACTGCGAAGAATGGTGAACCATGACATGCTAATAGCGAACTCTCTATATAACTGTAATTATAAGTGTTTTCCTGTCGTCATGTATTGTCTGTGTCGTCAATAAATTTGGATAAAATATTGGATTGAATTGATCTCGTCTGACAGGTAAGAAACTTTGATTATTTTATTTGTTTGATGTTGAAGTAGAATTCTAAAGCGAAAGCGATTTTTAGATGTAAGCATTAATTTTTTAGTAAATATCGAAGAGTTCGAGTCATTTAGTACCTTGAGGAATAATCTTTGTGAGGAGACAGAGGAATACATAATAATCGTAATCTGTCCTAAGTCTATCTAAAGGAGAGATAATTAAAGACGAGAATTTTTTGAAGAAATAAGGAGAAAGGGGACCATAGCCTGTTCGAGAATACATTTACATTTTTTCTCTGACTAATTTAAGTAACTATTGCAGAATAGGCATTTATCCTTTACTTTTTATAGAACGTTGACGCCTATTGAATCTTGCAATGTTTCCTGCCAAGCATCCACGTCAAATTTAAGTAGCACATGATTCAAGGATTATTGAGGCCATCGCATTAGAAATTATTGAACATCCTTATTATGAGCTGCTTCTTTGGCAACCTGATCAATTCTCTGTTTTCCCATTTGATCAGTCTGAGTTTAAATCTAGGTAAATTTGTTTCTACGTTGTAGATTTGCTCTGCTTAAGTAATTGATGCCATTAGACATTTATTAGTAAGTTCCGGTTCTCTAAGAATCTCATAAGCGGACGTCTTGAACTCGCTACGGTATAAATTGCATGAGAATGAGAATTAAAAAAATAGAGAATAAATTCAAAAAACAAAAACAAAATCAAAAAATAAAACTAAAGTCATCATCAATCGATGGGGAACTAAAGGACAATATATTCCAGGTGTCCAAGGAATAATTAGCTTCACATATATATTCATTTATCGATAATGCTCGACAAAATTGTGGCTGGTGTGTATTCAGAACTTTCTGCATTCTGCAACTGAACAAATTATTATTGGAACAATCCAAATTTTTGTTATTTTTTCAGGCTCCCTTTCAGCCAATCAAGATATTTCTGCACATAATGTTGTGGAATCAAAAATTATTGTATCTTGCAGAAAAACTCATTATCTTCTAGCCTTAAAATAGATATTGTCTTACAGGGGAACCACCCGGCTCATGTTGGAATAACTGGTAATGAATAGGCTGATAAACTAGCTAAAAAGGGGACTGAAATTTTACAATCAAATCAAAGTGGTATACCATGCACATGAATGAAAAGTACCTTGAGGAAGAAAAAATTTTGAAGTTAAATTACTTGGAGAAATTAAGAGTAAGAAGAGGAAGGAGTCGATTTGTAATACCCGGATTCTTCCAGTTCAGTTGCATTCACGGCGTTCCGTTTGGAGATGGGACATGATTGTCTCGTTAAATATTTGCACCGCATTGGCATATATGGTTGTCCCTTGCGCACTTCGTGCAAGAAGAATTTTGAGATGGACAGAGATCATTTGCTAAAATGTTCCTGGTTGAAGGAAGAAAGCCTATACAGTCCGTATTGGCGAGCTAGAGAGTTGATATAGTTGACTTCCAGCTGCATCAACTCTGATACATATTTTCTCATGCATATACATAATTTTTTTAATACTTAATATAGTCGTATGTTATTCTGTTTTCCACTTTCGATGTATTTATTATTATTGCAATGAGGTTAATTATTGTTTTATCTTTTTGTAATTCTGTTGTATTTTGTATTTTTTTCATGCTCCAATTTCATGCATCTTTGATACATGGGGGCTAATGATGTGTAGCGCCCTTGGCAAATAAAATAAATAAATAAATAAATAAAATTAATGAAGAAAACTTTTAAAAAATAAATAAAAAAAATGAAAGCTTTCAGATTTTATATTACCCTCCAAAAGGGAGTTTTTTTTAACGTTTTGTGTGCTACTTTTATTTATCAAATATCATGTTCACGTAAACCATAAAATTCCATCCAACAGCAATATCGCAAAATATTTAAAAAAGCATATCTTTAGAATTTACGATACACAGTCTCGGGCGTTGGAGATGAAAACGATTTTTCCTCCCGTACAGTGATGCCATTGCTGACTTTGAAATCGTTGAGTTTCTTAATTAGAAAGGTCATAAATACTTTACAAAATATAAAACACATAATAAAAAAAATTCAAATTTGGGCTTCCAGATGCTCATATTCGGGTGGAGACGTACGTTATTCAAAATTCGATGGCTCTAGGTACCGTTGTTTTATCACAATGCGAGAAACATACATACATTTATGCACATTCTTCATTATTTAATTTCTTTAAATATAATGCTGGGCGAAAATATTTGGTGGCAACAATCTGGAAAGTCAATCGGACATTTATAGTGAATTAACGCAAAATGCCAAACCGAAAACAATAGTCCTTCAGGAACAAATTGGTCTAAAAAAATATTTTTTTCAAAAATGGTGCATTTCGATTTGACTATTAAATTCATCAATTTAATATTCAAATTTCAACAGTATTGCTATTTATGCAGTTTTCCTATTTCTGATCACTATTTATATATTTTTATGATGTGGAGGTATATGGTTTAGAACCATAGATACTACGAAGTACTTAATTATTGGCATTGGCTAATGTCATGCTTTTATAACCTAGATATACCATTGTTTGGTTTATTAATCCAAAGGAGCAGTTTGCCCAGAGGGACCATTAATTTCGTTTTGACATTTATTTTGCGTTGATTCGCTAAAAGTGTTGTTTCACTTTTCAAATTGTTGCCACCAAATACTATCGTCCTGTATTACATTTAAAGACATTAAATAATTTAGAATCTGCATAAATGTATATATGTTTCTTGCAGTGTGATAAAACAACGGTACCTAGAGCCATCCAACTTTGAATATGACCATTTCCACCCGTATATGAGCATCTGGAAGCCCAAATTTGAAATTTCGAATTTCTTTTATTATCGATTTCATACTTTGTAAAACTTTAACGAATTTTCGATTAACAAACTCAAGGATTTCAAAGAGAGCAATGGAAAGTTGTACAGAAAAAAACATTTTTAACGCCAGCGCACGAGACCGCGTATCGGAAATTCTAAAGATATGTTCATCTTAAAATTATTTTGCGATATTGCTCTTGAACTGAATTATATGGTTTAAGAGCGAAGAACACAATATTTAATAAATAAAGGTGACACACAAAATGTTAAAAAAGTCCCTTTGAACGTAATTTAAAATCTGAAAACCTTTCAGATTTTCTTTTATTTATTTATTTACTTATTTAATGATGAATCTTTTATAAGATTTCTAAGGCCTCGGTCTGTCTTATGAAATAAAGAAATCATCAGCATAAACTATGCGCTACTGAATTATGTAGTTGTTTCAAATTGCCGAACTTGCAACGTGATACGGAATTATGTTGTACACGTTTCCCCACTACTCGCCAGATGGCAGCACAGATAAAATGCGTATGTTTTCGAATCGCTGCTGCTTACATCAGTAAGAACAAGAAATTAAAATTTTGGAGAATTTATGAGTCGCAATGCTGCAGTTAGCTGTGTCATTTCCAATCATCTAATTATCTAATAATGGATTTCAAGAATTTTTACTGGGGAATTATAACAATAATAATGAATAATTTTAATCCTTTTTTTGCTGCTTTAGCAGTGCATATGCATGCCCAGTAGAAGAGTAGAAGCTTAAGTACTGAGAGATCTCTGTCTGTCTGATTTTTGGTGGCAATAATTTCAAAAGTGATTCGCCGTTTATAGTGAATAGGCGGAAAATGCCAAAACGAAAGTAATAACCCTTCTGAGCTAACGCTTCTTTGGGCTAAAAATTACCGAATTTTAGGTCTTCTGTATCACTGGTTTCTCCATTTATAGTGGGATTCCTAAATATCTCATCTTAGAAGGTCCTGTAGTTTTCAGGTGTGTAATGTGTTATTTTGGAAACTTATTATAACTTCTTAGAATTAATAGAGATTTTGCCATTGTGTGCTTTTAAATTTTGAAGATCCACCTTATCTTGTTTCTTCATACTGAAAAATCCGTGCTTCAAACCCTCCATGAATTCATATGTCTTTCATCTCTCTCAATATCCCTGGCAGTCTTTTTAATATATTGTGGCCACCATCCTTTGAAAGCAAGTGTGTCAACATTTATAAGACGCTTTACTCGGAAACGTAGGTTTTGTTTCTCAGACAATCGAGTAGTATTGATCAGGGGAACAAATTCTTATTTTCTTAAAGAGCGTTAACTCAGAAGTTGACAAAATGGTAAGATAAGCTGATTTGCAACTTTTTAAAGATGCTAACGTTTGTAGGTGGTGAGTGCAATAGGGATTACCTGACTATAATTATTTTTTTCATTTAACGACGGAAAAGCTCAGTTACGAATTTTGCACTAAGAATAATGGTTTTGCTTGTGAATGCATTTATATGTGAGCAGCTTTTTTCCACAGTAGAAAATAAATAAGAAAAAAAAACCCCACTTAACCAATGAGACCTGCAATCCACAATGAAGATAATTATTAGTAATTTTTATCTGAGGCTTCAAACTTTAACACAACAGAAACGCCATTAAGTGTCAAACTGCACAAAGAAATAAAAGAAGTTTATAGTTATTTGCATAAAAACGTACCTATTTTTATTTATGTGTAGAAAAAAATTTAATAAATAAGAGAAAGATGTAAAATCCTACTATGCGGTAAGGCCTCGGCGCGATTTTGAAGATTGTAGTAAATACCAAAATGACTCGTTTATTGCTCATCATAAATACCAAGGAGGATAAATACCGCCTTCATAATGTCGTCAAATCCTGTGTGTACCGTATCCTAGGTGTTAAGGAACGTGCACGAACTCAATTAATCCATAATAATTTAATATGTTCATTATAATTTTGATTTTTTTGTGGCAACAGTGATGTTTTGTTTACTTATACTTTCAGCGTGACAATGCACGGAATGTTCTTTCATTGATATGTTTAGAATGCTAAATAAAATAAGTTCGTTGTTAATTAAAAAGGTTTTCTTTGCGAAATATACTTCCATTCGTCCGAAGTTATTAAAATAAGTTAAGAAATTGATTAATTTCAAACACTAGGATTAAACCGAGAAAGACACGAGGTTGCCAATATTTACTGTCAAATTTGTCTCGGAAAATTTTCTTTAAAAATTTAAAAAGTATTAATTTTGAAGTCAAACAACAAAAATCAACATTATATTTGCAAATTTTCACAGAACTAGTTTCGACGGTTTTACCGAACAACAGCCTCAGCTGCCAAAGCGCAAATGAACGAGGTAAGATAAAGTGATTAGGTAAGAAAAGATATGAATGCATGACAGTATTTAAGCTCTGGCGCCATCTGTTAATGAAACTAAAACATAATTTCCTTAAAGGCTGAAGGCAAAGATGGATTGGAATTAGGGTAGTTAACTAAAACGGAAAGATCTTTTTGAATGTGAACCGCCTCTAGAAAATGGAATTCGCCAATGGAAGATGTTTTCTGAATAATTTTGGCTTCAGAAAAATTGAAAGTGTGATTTTCGGACCAACAATGCTGGCAACAGAGGAATGCTGCGTTTCCTTTTTTCTAACATACGCCCCATGTTCGTTAACGGGAAATTTTAAGGTTCTCTTAGTTTGACCAAAGTAAATTAAACAACACTGGCAAGAAATCCTGTAAATACCCCAGGAATTCATATCTGGAAAGGGGTCCTTGAGTATGGAACTCGGAATTTTATTGATAGGAGAATAAAAGACATGAAAGTTAAATTTCTGTAAATTGCGTGCAATTTTATAGCTAACTGAGGGAAAGAAAGGAATGACAACAGAATTCTAATAATCTCCTAAAACAAGGGTGTGCCTTTTTGTGTGTTGAGATGATATTTTTTAACTGCTCGATTAATAATGTTAATTAATAATAAACTTTAAAATTTCGCTTTAAGGAACATGAGGCATATGTTAGGAAAAAGAAAACAGTTGATGTCCTCTGTTTCCCAGCATTGTTGGTCCGAAAATCACACTTTCAATTTTTTTGAAGCCAAAATTATTTAAAAATCATCTTTCGTTGGTGAATTAGATTTTCCAGAGGCGGTTCACATAAAAAAAAAATCCGTTCTAGTTAACGCCCCTAATTCCAATCCATCTTTCCCTTCGGCCTTTAACGAAATTATATTTTAGTTCTAGTTTCACTAATAGATGACGCCAGTAGCTTAACTACTGTCCAGCCATTCTTATCTTATTTTATCTAATCATTATATCTTATCTCGCTCATTTGCACTTTGGCAGCTGAGGTTGATGGTTCGCTAAAACCATTGAAACTAATCCATTGAAAATTTGCGAATATGACACGGATTTTTGTTGTTTGACTTCAAAATTAATACTTGATCGGCGTGTTATTCTACCTTAATTTGAAAGTGTTTATAATTTGTTTATTTTTAGTTTAAATGAAAGTAAGCTATTTAATGATTAATTAAATATAATATAATTATTTTAAACAACATCAGACTGAAAATTTAATATTTAGCTGTCTACATATTTCAGTAACAAATTATACTCAACAAAAGTGCCTTATAGGTATCGAACTTTAGACTTCAAGTGAAAAATAAATGTAAACTTGAATTTCTTTCCTTTGCGACATTATTATTAGTATTGTTTATGTTTGGTTATAAATTAGTAAGCAAAACTTTAAATTCATTTAAAGTTTTTTTGTTATTTTGTTAATAAAAATATTTTATTTTGAAAAAAAAAATCTATTCCGTTATCAGCTATTTTTTAGATCGTGCATTCGGCCTGTATGCAATCTTAGTTGAGAGCGTATACAGATTACAAATATATACTGACGTATACAGATTACAAATTATTAAAATACAAATTACTACAAATAACAAATTATTAAAATTGCAGAGATGGCTAACGCATTAACTGTAAATTTACAGCTGCGCTGTAAGCGCTTTATTTCAAGATCGGGCGCTGCAGCTTGTAATAATTTTTCAAAATCAACCAGTTAACTATCGTCAATGCATTCCGATGCATAGGAGTACAGCATTGTATAAAAAATCTAATAAATTTTACTTTTAATTTTAATTACAGTTGATGCGCAGTGAGAGCTCAGTTTTATAGCAAAAATATTGATGTTGAATAGATTTTGCACAACTACATTTTTTCCATTTTTTTTAAAGTTATTTCTTTATAGACTTCAAATTATTAATAGAAATTGAAATGAAACTGTTGATCCGCACCTCGCCTGCCGATTGTAAGCCGTCGATTCGCGCCTCATTTTAGATGGTACGCGCCTGCGGTGCAAGTCTAGCTGGCTCGCTTACTCTGGCCCTGAAGCTTACGCCAAATTTCTCCTTTTTAAATTTTTTTCTTTATCTATCTGAAAGCAGCTTTCAGATTTTATATTACGCCCAAGGCACCGCTTTTTCATTTGCGCATAGATACACGTTTCGAGAACATTTGGGCTAAATATATTTAAAAGCAGCATACCTTTAAAATTTCCAATAGACATCCTCGCGCGTTGGAGATCAAAATGTTTTTTCCGCGCAGTGTGTTGCCACTGCTCACTTTGAAATCTTTGAGTTTGTTAATCAAAATTTCGTTAAAGCTTTAAAAAATATGAAATAGATAATAAAACAGATTCGAAATTCAAAATTTGGGCTTCCAGATGCGCATATTCCGGTGGAAACGTACGTTATTCAAAATTGGATGGCTCTAGGTACCGGTGTTTTATCACAATGCGAGAAACATGCATTCATGTAGATTCTTCACTGTTTAATTTCTTTAAATATAATACAGGGCGATAATATTTGTGGCAACGATTTGAAAAATGATACGCCATTTATAATCATTAAAATGCCGTTCGAGATTGCCCTTCTGGGCTAACGTCCCTTTGATATTAAGAGAGAGAGAGGGAAGAAGAGGTAAAGGCGTACAACAAATTTTCCAGTTAAAAAAAAAAAGAAAGAGGGTTTTCTGCGATTCCACATTATGAGCTCAAGCACGTACTTATATTGTTTATCAATGAATCGAACCCCGACAAAAGCTATCATTATATAAAAAGTCGAAACCTGAAATTCTTGTTCTTCCACAATTTTCTCTCAAAGTAAAGTATAGTGAATTTCAGAAGTTATACACTGGAGTGCAAAACTTAAGCAACAATGTAAATTTTAATCAGGTAGCCACGAAATTGCAGAATAGAGGTTCTTGCAATCAGTACAATGAACACGCAATTCAGTAGAAAGGTCATGCTTATGCAAATGTCAGGAACAAAACGTCACAAGCAGCGTGAGAGTACGCAAAACGCGTGTAGTCGGAGAGCTCAGCTTAGGACGACAATAAAAGAAAGGATGGAGACACAATTGAGGACATTCGCTGCAAGTGCAAGTGAGTTCTTTCGTGAAATATGGCTAGAAGAATTGACCTGGATGACTTCACACGTGGAAGAATGATGGGAAAGCTGGAAGAGAGGAGTAGTGTGACAAGTGTAGCTGAAGAATTCGGATTCAACAAAAGTGTCGTTTCGCGTGCTTAGAAAGGCCTTCCAAATCATAGGTACAGCAGTTAGAAAGGTTGGTGGTAGCCACCCTAAAAAAAACAACTGCAGCGGTTGACCGATATATCGCCCTACAGGCGAAAAGAGCCCGAAACCAGTTAGCGAGCGCCATGGGCCAGGAACTGTGTACAGCAACGGAACGACAAGTGTCGCAGTTTACTGCGTGCAGACGCCTTCGCAAAGGCGGCCTATTCGCCCGCCGTCCTGAACGCTACATCCCTTTGAAAGTTGGCCATTGGAGCCACCGTTTAGACTGGTGCAAGGAGTACGAAAACTGGACATCTCATCAATCAAGTCGTGGCCTCTTTACGGGTGAGAGTCGTTTTAGTGCCACAAGCGATTTTCAACGCCACTTGATTTGGAGAGAAGTCGGGACACGGTTTCATTCCAGTAACATCACGGAAAGAGACCGTTACGGTGATCCTGGAGTTCTCGTCTGTGGAGGCATTATGCTGAACGGGCGCACAGAGCTCCACGTTTTCCACAGAGGTTCAGTAACCGGAGATCGCTATTTTCAGGAGGTGATCCTTCTCAATGTGCGTCTGTTCCAAGGTGCCATTAGAGAAGACTTCATTTTTATGGATGACAATGCACGGCCACACCAGACTCCTGCCGTTCAGAAGCTATTGGAAAGTGAAGATATCACTCGGATGGATTGGCCAACGTATTTCCCTGATTTAAATTTCATAGAACATGTGTGGGATACTTTGTGGAGACGCTTTTTGGTACGATCACATCCTCCTGGTAACACCCAACAATTGAAACAAATGCTGTGCTGAGTATGGAGAGGCGATGCGAAGCAACTATTGAAGTAAGGGGAGGGCATATCCCATACTAAGGAACATCTGCTTGTTGTTCTTCCTCTTGTGCAGACAATCATGTATAATGATATCATGAGTTCAGTAAAGCCTTTTTTTTGTTTGATTCCAAACTGTATGCATTGTATTCATTTTTAGAAACTATGCTTTCATCATCATTTAAATACAAAATGCTGTCTCTCATTTCTGAATTTCATGTCTCTCAAATGATTTCTTGTGGAGTTATGGCAAAAAGAACACCTGTTTGCTTAAGTTTTGCACACCAGTGTAATTTGCCATAGAGGTCCAAGAATTTTAGTTACGGCATTGTTGAAGTTAACTATTTCAATGAAAATATTGTACACTGCGGGAAAAAAAAAGGACAGTTCTATATCTCCCGTTCTACTGGGCCGATTGACGAAATTCAAATTACGTTTTACATGTCTCGAAAGCGCGACTTAGGATATATATTAGATTTATATATAGCTTTGTTTTAACATAGGTATTTTGACACAAAATCGGACCTTTTCTGAAATAACCTAGCAATTTTTTTTTCCATATTTCGATTCTACGACTCAAATTATGCCTAAATATTAAATTTTGCAAAATTTGGTGCGAAATTTACAGAGAAATTCATAAATTTAACTTACCGAATATTTTTCAGTTTGAGCCAAGAATAATTCACTTGGCGAACTTCTTAATATGCGGCAACCTATTTTCTTCCATTGTGCAGCGAAGGGAAAAAAGTCACATCGTTCCTACCTTTTTACATTGTAGATAAGAGGAAAAAAAAGTCACATCGGTCTACTTTCAAATAATTTTAGCAAAGTGCGTGAAGTAAATATAATCTCGGGGTCGAGGAGGAGTCTTCATCGTCTTCTCAAATCTTTATTATTTACACTTACATTACAAATACTATATACAGCTATTCAAATTAAATATTCTGGAATATTCACGTAATATGCGCCGATATTACATGCCTGATTTCATCAACAACCATCCTTGCTGCCGTCTAAAGGCATTCTGAATAAGCTAATAGGGTTGCCGTAATATCTGGCTCCCTTCAAGTGCCAGTGAAGGTTTTTAATCTTCAACAGTGCGTAAACCACATTAGATGTTATCGCGTTCAACAAATATGGCCAATTTCAAAACGCGCCAATATAAAAATTGACGTATATCTTCGGAAATTTTGAATAAAAAGCTGTAATTTTTTGCATTGGAAATAAATTTACTTTAAGATGATTGTAAAAATTTTATAGACTATAATTCAAAATCTTTTTCGAAAAATTTATAAAAATACCACTTTTAAAAATAAATCATAAGAAAATGGGCGAATTTTGTTTGGACTGAATCTAAATTTCGAACTGCGTAAGAAGGAATCAGATAAGTTTCATAAAAAAGAGATATTAATAAATACACTGCTCGACATTGAAAATGCAACACCAAGAAGGAGTGGTCAGAAATTTATGCAAATTTTAGAGTACACGCACGTCACTGAGTTATGCAAATGATGTGAAATGCGCAGCTTTCCGACGTTCGTGAAGTAAGATATAAGGGCAGGAACGTGCAGAATGGGCAATATTCGTGTCGTTATTTCTGCCAGACGAATTATCTACGAAAGTTGGTTTTTGTCCCGGAGGATATGGGTAATAGGAGAGAATGCCAGGCCGCCGTCAACGAAGGCACTCCCAGCAGATAGACGATTTTACGAGGGGTATGGTGATCGGACTGAGAAGGGCGGGTTGGTCCTTACGTCAAAATCGCAGCTGATACCCACATGGATGCGAGCACGGTGCATCGGCTATGGCGAACATGGTTGGAAAAGGGAATGTGGGAAGAAGGAGGGGTGCAAGTGCAGCCAGAAGGAGATGCACGCGTGGATCGACGCATCCGCCGACAAGCTGTGGCGGTTCCGCAAGTCACTTGTACCGCGATTCTGCAGCATGTGCAAGATACCCTGGATGTTCCCGTGTCGACGAGAACCATTTCCCGTCGACATGCTCTGCAAGGTATACAGATGCTTCCCTGACCACCGTACTCTCCTGACCTGTCACCAATCGAACATGTGTGGGATGTGATTGGACGCTGTTTGCAGACTCTGCCCCTGCCTCGTTCAGAAGACGAACTGTGGCAAATGGTTGAAAGGGAATGTAGAACCATCCCTCAGGACACCATCCGCACTCTTATTGACTGTATCCCTAGCCGTGTTTCTTCGTGCGTCGCTGTCCGCGGTGGTCCTACATCCTACTGAGCCGATATTTTCATTAGGGGGGCTCGAGACGCCGAGGAAGAAGGACGTGTTTTTTTGAAGCTCTGCGTTTTGCATCCGTAGCAGCGGAAATAACCGTCGTATCAACCGGATTCTAGTTGCAGTGCATTGGCAGCATCAAGAGCTTATTAGTGACATAATATTTTCCACGATTAGATCACCCGGTAATTAATTACAGTTTAATTACTAAGGAAAAGTGTTGTGCACGTGGTGAATCGCTAAGTCTTGTGTTTCAACATTTGCATCGTCGCCTTCGCTGACCGCCGACCCAAGTGTTTGATATCATCGGATAGGAAATTGTCTCAAGAGTGTTTTGATACTAATTATGTGTGCGGGCGTCAATTAGAAGCCGAGAATTCAATTTTTAATTATTTTTCACGTTTATTTCGTGAACTTTGCCCTTTCTCTTAACTCCAACGGTCAGTTCGCCTTCACCGACCCCCCGTCGCCAGCAGTTGGGGAGAACTTCGACCGAATTTCACCGACCCCCCGTCGCCAGCAGTTGGGGAGAACTTCCTTTGTCAACAAAGGGGGAAAAGGAATAGTGGATGTAAATAAATACATTGCTAATTAAGCCCCTAATTGGCATAGCGATCCAGATCCTGTGGACTACGCCGATTCAGCTCCTGAGGACTCCAAATTTCAAAATTTGAAGAAAATCGGACAGCTACTTCAGGAGATTTTAAAATTCTTGAAGTCTTATCGCCATTCAATGTGTTTTAATTAGGTGTGTGTGCTCAGCGATTTCTTCTGTGCTCTCTGTATTTGGATTACCTAGCAGCCTCAGCATTATGCAGATGAAGAACAGAAGCAACGCTACCAAGGTAGGCCTCTTTTTTAAAAAAAAAGGTTTTTCTTAATTATTAGGATCTCCTAATTAGCTGAATTAACTGTGTAGCGCACATTTGCCAACTGGATTTTCCCTGCCAATAACAGGATCAGACTGTTATTTTTTGATAGTTTCTGACTTTTACGTGTAATCAGTACACTGGACAATTGACAAACTACCGTAATTAATTTATACGCATTCTTACTCATCCTAATTATTAGTGAACTTTTCTTCAGTTATCTACGCAGACTTTCTACTTTTGCCTATCTGAGATTTTTCCGTGCGCTACTGTTTACTTCAAGGACTTAGTTCTTTACCCCCCTATACACTTCAATAGCCTTTAACAGTGTATTTCAACTTCTGTTAACAGGACTTCTGTTAACAGGAATTTTCGTTCAATTCAGCGGTAAATCTACCAGTTTTAAAATGTGTTATTCCTTAATGCATTCTTATCGTGTTTAATATTTACAGTAGAATTCTCATCAAAAGAGGTTTTACCTTGTTTTCTTATGCTCTATCTAATTATGTGTTAATTTTAATTCCTTTATCATTATTCTGTGTTTTGTTTATTTAGTATACATGTAATGCAAATGCTAATGTTTATTTAATATACATGTAACGCAAATGCTAATGTTATATTGTATGATACTTTCGAAGTGCTAAAAATTGCTTAAATATCTATTTCAATATCTCTTCTCATAATAATCCAAGAATTTCCATCAGCACAGTTTTTATCTCTTCTTTTATGTGCATCTGTAATATTTGTATGTCTTCATTTACTACCGTGCACTACCTAGAAATATATATATATGTTATATAATGTGCAACAGCACGTTTAAAAATTTCTAAGTCCGGAGTCGGACAAAGTAAATAGACAACTTTTGTTATAATTGTCACCAGAGGTTCCAAAGCCCGTACTCGACCTTTTACCCCAAGCTTCCCTTTCTTTTATTATAGTACTAGACACACCAAACTCTAATAAAAGAACCCCATAGTCTTTCCCTTTTAATAATAAATAAGTTTCTCCTATTAGTTTCCCTTACAATAACACTCTTTATTAGCTTTAATTTCATTTAACCTCACTTAATTTCTCGGCCCCTAACCCCCAGATACTAACCAAACCTAAATTTTCTTAATCTCCCTCTCTCCGAATACATTTCACTAAGTATTTTCAAAATAACAAGCCCCCCCTCCATCTTTAATATTAAACTCATATTAGAAACGTTCCTTCCTCTATAACTCGAGTTCTAATAGACTTAGAAACTTCATTCCTCTTGCTTCTTTCATCTCTCATCCAAAGCTTTTAATTCTACACCACTAAAGCACCTCCTTCTCTCATTTCTTTTATATCTTCCCTCCTAACACCTAATTAACATTTTATCCCGCTTCCAACTTCTCAACTATTAGTAGTAACTCCACCGAACCACTTCTATTTTCCAACACAAACTCCCTGCTTCACTCTACCACAATCCCCTCAATCCTAAACTAATTAATTAATTTTTCAATTAGTCAAATTAACCCCTTGCCTTTTCTTTTCTCTTCTAATTTCCACTAATCAGCAACCGTAACAGTCTCAAAACCCCACTACAGACCCCAGCTTCCCTCTTATAGCCCCTGCGCCTTCCTGACTTACCCTATAACACATTAACTAATTATTCCGTAGATTCTCCCCCACTTCCCAACCCTAAACTAGGCTTTTCGTATCATTACTCACCCCCTTCACTTCTGAGCCTCTGGCATATCTCCTGGGAATATCTAGATAAATACTACTGTCTCTTTTTATTATTATTATTATTATTATTTTTATTATTATTATTGTACTGAATTGATAATTGCTGTTGTTATTCTATATTGAATTACCCATTTACCTATTACCTATAACTACATACATTCAAA
>KK117283.1:1120468-1152893 GCA_000611955.2 Stegodyphus mimosarum | reverse complement strand
TTCCGAGATTCGAGCTCGTGCACAACGATACGGCAGCTGGGATCACTAACCTCTACAATGATCAGAGAGCAGCAGGTTTCAATCGTAGGAAAAATTACGAGAGAGCTGTGTGTCTCTAGCAAAGCTTAAACGACTGGCTGAAAACGCCCTATATCGATCTTCACAGAGATCCCGAATCTTGGATACTTTCGCCCTATCCTTTTGCATCTTGAACCGGTCTTAGGGAACCGTTTCTGTAAATTGTACACGACACTAGGCATTATATCAAGCACCCATGTAGCCTGACATTGGAATTACGCTGCTTGAGATCTTCCGACGTTTTTCATTTTCATTTCATGCGGAACTACGTTGCATGCTATCTGCCAACGATTTTCATTTTCATTTCATCATCTCAACATTGCTGGATACTAATTTTAATGGAGTATTTAGAAAACTTACTAAGCCTTTCATACTTACCACTGTCATAGACCTATCTGCGTATTCAACTACAATTATTTCTTCGACATCGTTTCTGTTGTATTTTTATTTGACCCTATACTCAGCAATTTTAATTCCGCATTAGTTTAGAAATTCGAAAAAACGCGTTTATATTCTTAAGAGTTCTGAACTTTGAGTTCTTCCATATAATCTCGAGGATATAAAAATTGCATTAAGACAAAACATGGTGAAATGTCTACATCATTTTAGGAACATAAAAAACAAAGCATATATAACAGATATTAGTTTTTGAGTTTTGAGAAAATATTAAATAATATCAGTCATATCCGTTAATACGGAAAATGTACCTTCGTATGCTACCGTCAAAAGATAGGCTAATATTTTCAAAAGAGAAGAGCAGTACTCGATGTTGGTCCCAGAGCAGGCCGCAGAGTAAATGCGACCATTGAAGAAATGAGCACTAAGCCGTAGAATCGAAATCGAAGAATATGTGTTGGAAAATTGACGAGTGACAATTCACCAGATTGCTACAGAAACAGGCATTAGTCAAATGGAAATGTTCCTCATAAACCTTTGGAGGTCTATGCCACATTGGTAATCATTATTTTGACGCTAGAAGTGAAGAAACATTTAGCTGGTTGAGCTCAAAAACTGCTGTCCTTGAGAAAGACATAATAATGTTTACTTATCTCTAGTGTGAGGAGGTGAAGCATGAAAGGAAACAAGAAAGCGTGGCGTTGAAACGCACTAGATTTTCTCAGCTGTCCAAGCTCAAAACCAGAAAATATGCTGGAAAACCTTAGGCATCATTTTTTAGGATAAAGGTGGAACAAGGATCATTGTTTATACGGCAAACAATATCACGACAGTCACGTAAAGCGCCATTACAAATTTAGTAGAAGAGTATCGATTTGTACATTTCAAAACACAATCTAGCCCAGACTGTTATTCAGTAATGCAGATTTCAACGTCCTCCAGATCCACCGAAGTCACCACATCAACCCCAAGAGACATCTTTTTGTATAAAGACTGAAATAGTATTTGCATTGTTTACGTTACAGCCATGATGAGGATGTGAAAGATACCCTTCAGAAATGGTTTGAAAATTCTGGTGTAATTTGAAGCTTAACGGATCGCTGTTCCAAATGAATAGAATTCAAGAACAATGAAGAAAACTGAGAAAGTAATTTTAATTTACCTTGTACAAGTAAGAGTATTGGTCCTGAAATGTATTAAACTGCCACCTGTATAGAGAGATAAATAGTGTGGCAAACCTTAGGTACAACTGTAATAGAACAAAATAATCATTGTATAAAATTGTACTGGATATAAAATCATGTATTGCCTAAAATATATATTGCATAAAATCACGAAACTTGCTTGGAATAAAATTCATATAAAATATTCAGAGAACGCTTATGGGCATATTGATCTTACAGATATCTTCAGCTGAAGCTTTCTACAAATTCTGGAGCGTTAAGGCACATTAAGTTACATTACTCTCGTCGCTACATACGCTCTTAAGTAAGTATCAGCCAATACTTTGGCAAGTGTTGTCAACGGAACAACACTATACTGCCCTACGCTGGTGATAGAAAGTCGACGGATATGAAAAATATAATGCAGTACACCTGTAGTTTTACAGTAACAAAAATAATGCTAGTAAAATACTGAAATTGCTAAGTGAATACCCGTCGCCACCCTATTATGATTCTGTGAATTTCGTGAAATGAGGAAATTTTCAGAAAATTACTTCCCGGATCTATCCGACTTACATTACTGCCAGTTTCTGATATTAATACAGCAAGTACACAAAAAAAGCAATCTATTTTAAGTATATTGTTTAAATTCATCACATAATGGCAATGTGATATTACAATTAACTTGAGCTGATTGGTAGTCTACCACAAGTACAAGTAGCGGAAGACGTGGGCACCTTCCCTTTACCATAGTGGTGAATCGGTATTGCGCCTCGTCCACTCCCGTCTAGAGACAACACCCCAAACGAGGCGAGAGACACGAAACGCCCCGCACCCAGCGCCGAAACACAACGCCCAATTCTAGTCCCCCATGCCGTCCCCCACTCTAAGTGGTCACTGGGAATTTATTAAAATTCTAAAAAGAAAAAAGATACATGTCCACACAAGGGATATGTGCATTATAGTGAGGACAAATATATCAGAGATTATACATGACAATGGCAATATATCAATAATGGTGACAAATATGCAAGGATTACATACTATTTTTTGATGATTATGACCACCCGGGGTCTGTTGTGGCAGGGAGTAGGAAAATAACAAGTGCAAAATATATGGTTAATGGCATCTGAGAAACTTATTACAATTGGAGTAAAAAACATTCAGTATTTAACTATTTAGTGCCGCCTATGGAGAGTAGGATTTATATTTCTGTTCTCTTTGTCTGTAACACAAGCCAATGTCAATTCAATAAATGCGATAAAAGTTCGCAAAATGACCCGCTCACAACAAACGGACCTGCAAATCTTACACTGGATGATCCAGAATTTGGCAATTACGTCAGTATTATTGGCCATTACCTAGGCATGACAATAATTTTCTTTTTTATATTTTCATAAGGTATTTTGACTACCATTTGAAACTTATTTAGACACAATGCAAAAGGATATATTTGCACCTAAAGTAGGTAAAAAAAACACTGATAAAATATCAACAAAGAGTCTTATAATTAACGTTAAATGTTGTATCTCGCATAATTCATAAATTACAACTCTCTTACTGTTCCTAATAATTAACTACGTCTCTTAATCTCAAAAGTTACAAAGTACACAGTCCAGTCACATTAATGTGACCATCTGTCAAAAGCCAGAATAACCACCTTTCGCAGAGCGGACTGCTGCGAGACGTGCAGGAAGAGAGTCACATAGGTCCCTGAAGGTGTTCTCTGGGATGTTGAGCCATGCCGACTCTAATGCCGTGGCCAGCTGCGCTAGATTACGCGGTTGAGGATCCATGGCGCGAACAACTCGATCGAGATGGTCCCACAGATGCTCGATTGGGTTTAAGTCAGGTGAGTTTGCTGGCCAGGGGAGGACGGTAAACTCATCCTGGTGCTCTTCGAACCACGCACGTACACTGGCAGCTGTATGGCACCTCGCATTGTCCTGCTGGAAGATGCCATCATCTTGAGGAAAAACAATGCGCATGTAGGGGTGAACATGGTCCGCAAGGACAGATGCGTACTTGTATTGATCCATTGTGCCTTCCACAATGATCAGTGAACCTAGAGAATGCCAGGAAAACATTCCCCAGACCATAATGCTCCCGCCTCCAGCTTGGACCGTTCCGGCAATGGTTGCAGGGTGGTTCCTTTCAGAGGTTTCACGCCTTATACGCCAACGTCCATCTGTCCGATGGAGCATAAAACGCGATTCATCCGAAAACGCAACCTGTCGCCACTCAGTGGACGTCCAGCTGCTGTACTGGCGTGCAAATTCTAGCCTTCGCCGTCGATGAACAGCAGTCAGCATAGGTGCACGAACCAGGCGTCTGCTTCGGAGGCCCAGACGCAGCAATGTTCGCTGAATAGTACTTTGGGAGACACTTTTGGTAGCCCCTTGGTTCATTTTGGTGGTCAGTTGCTCAACGGTAGCCCGTCTATCTGCCCGAACGCATCTCCGCAACCGTCGTTCGCCTCTGTCATCTATGGCCCGTGGTGCACCACATTTGCCACGTCGCTGATTTTGGACAGTCCCATTTTGCCATGCACGGTACACTTTTACCACGGCGGCCCGCGAACAGTTCACAAACTCAGCCGTTTCGGAAATGCTTCCACCCTTGGCCCGAAAGCCAATGATCATGCCCTTTTGGAAGTCGGATAAATCGCTTCGTTTCTGCATTACGCCAACGATTGAAATGTTTTCCGAAGCCCTCACACACCCTTTATATACGCTCAACTGCACTGTGCTGCCACCTGCCTTCTGTGATTGGTTATTTAACTCTGACATGGAAAGTACGTGTTGGTCACATTAATGTGACTGGACTGTGTAGTTAAAGCGGTCATCATTCTTCAGGTTTGAAGTAATTTATTTTTCACACTGTAAATTACTGTTATGATTGTAAGCCTAAAACATTTCTAATTTTACTAAATGCAATTATAATTATACCTAAATTTTCAAAATACATTTAAATGTTGCAGTTGCTGATCGGAGGTTTGCTTTACTTTAGAATAAGTTATCAAAATAAGTTGCGTTTTAGCAGCAGTAATAAAGGGAAATTATCAGTAAATTTATACTTTTAACACTTAAGCTTTCAATTTTCACTTTCCTTAGTTGACATGAAGGATTTGAACAAATTCCATGCATATAAAAACCTTCATCCTCATCAAGATTAACACATAAAACTTTGAGCCCATTCCTCCTACTAGATATATTACTCCTTTTTTCCCTCAGTTGACTACTAGTAGATCATCCCGAAATATACATTTTACATCTACCAGCAATTTATCTTCAGATTCAGAAAATTCCAGAGATTCCTTCTTTACATTTAAATTTGTCTGCTTTTCTAAATGGACGTTTCCTTCTTCATATCTCTTTTAAATTCTATTCGGAGCGGCCTTTTTCGATCTTCGCATACAGACATTTCGTCATACTGGATATCGGTGATCTGCTAAGTTCCGATATTATCATTCAATCAAATTCCAGTGCACACAGTATACACAGTATACATTTCTTCAATATTTGACTGTACTGAGATATCAAGAATGCCGTGTGAATGGAAGTCGCAACATGGAAGTCGTAACAGTCGTTTTGCCTATGTCTTGCGCTTCATTAGTTTAAATACGTAAGATAAAAAAATTGTTTAAGTTGGTATAAATTCCAGTAAAGATATATCAATACTATTCTGCTATTACCTGAAATATCACAGCAAATATCAGAAAAGAACGACAAAACACAGAATAACATTTCACTTATCAATTTTTCTACAGACTCGAGACTTCTAGTGTCAACCACTTTTTGTATGGATTGGTCGTTAGTAGTACAGTTGTCCCTTGAGACATCATCTGAAGGGAGAACACATTTCTCTGAATAAGGCAGTGTTTAGAGATATTTTCCTGGACATCTTTCCTTGCAGCACATACGCATCTTTTATCGTTATAAAATTGTTACTCCCTTGAAATATTCACGTATATTCTAAGCAACATTTTCTTTAGCTATTTTAGAGCTATCCTTCGCTGTCTGTCACAGTAATATAATTGTTCAAGAAACTCTTTATCTGAACTTTTCTAAACCATAAAGTTAATACACTGATGAAGAAATTCCTGTTTTTAAAGCCTTTCATAGGAATAACTAGTATATAAACTCTAGCTTATGATTTACATAAATTTTATATCTTATAATCTATAACTTGAAATAAATAACTCTACCTTAAAATAAAGCTTACATTAACTGTGTCTTTGTGGGATAATGCTTGCGGAAAAATGTTGTCGAAATAGTGCAATTAAAGACATGAAACACTGATTTTCAACCAATCAATGCTTGTTAGACACCTGCAATTGTAAACCTCCAGTATTATATCACTTCGAATTTTAAGTTCATATACGTGTTATCTGAAATCCGCAAACTGCGAAGAATTAAATTTCAGGCACAAGTTGTGGATCTCTTAAGTTTAAAGTCTTAAACAAAAATTTTGTTTAAACCTTATTTTGCTCAATTATTATCTCTAAATACAGGGCGATAATTCGACTGGATGTCTCAGTTAGGTTCAAAAATTTTAAATAATTAAGAAATAAAACAGTACTACAGGATGGGGCAGAACAACTTACTTATTGAACCTGGAGCGACAGCTACTCCAAGGAGAGGAGATAGATACATTAGAGAGGCCAGGAGGTGAAGTTTAGCTCCGCTTGGTTTAGTTAGCACCATAGAGTGGATGATTGTTTTGTAAAATTTTGAATTTCCTCCTTTCCCCACTTTTTGGCTATCTCTTCCTTAAAGTATGGTATCTGAACTGAGTCTTCCCTACGCCCTTTTCCTTTTGCTTGTTTTTAGTATATTTGCATTCTGCAACATTGCATATAAAATTGCTCGCAAAGAGCTTATTTTCATTTATTAACGGAGCAAAACCCGTATTTGTCTCTTGCTCTGCTACTTTCCTCCCCTTTTAGCCAACAGCTAAGTTCCTAATACGCTTGCCAACGTGATCCCCTGCCCACAGCACTCGGAACTCCACCGTTGCCTCTTCAGCCAAGCTTTGCCATCTAAGCTGTACGTTTGCTCTCTCCAGTCTCTTCGACACCCACTTCTCTTTTGTTACTCTGAATTTGGACTTCTGCGCCTTCATTTTACAATTATAAACTTTAGATCTTATTACCTATCGACCAACTTCTTCACTTCAAATTGGCAGCGCCAACCTAACATCTGAAGGTGGAGCGCACGTTCGCTATCTAGGCATGCTTTTCTAACGGTCGCTCAATCATCGACCCGCAACGTGCATTCCGTACCCATTTCAATACTGCGCTCCATGGTCGTGTTTCCGGCCGGCACTCGATTGTTGCATGGGTAAACCACTTCGGGGAAAGTGAAGATGTGACGAAAAAAAACTTGGACTTCCACGAATAGCAAGGTCGTCCACATTGACAACGTATGGCTTTCTGTGTTGCGATCTCCCCAGCGCTCTGCCCGCAAACATGAAGCTGCTATTATGTTGTCTGCTTTTTAAGGTGAATCCGTCATGAAGAACTGAAATTTCACCCCTATGAATTAGCTGTGGTGCAGGAACTTAATCCACGTGATTTTGTTGCTCGAACAAATGCACGTGAGGCGCTTCTTGGCATGCCTTACAAAGCACATGTTTTCTTCAGTAATGAGGCTCTTTTCCATCTTTCGAGATCTGTAAATAAGTAGAACACGTGCTACTGAAGCCCTGCTAACTCCAGATAACTTCGTAAGCGTTCCTTACATTCACAACGTGGGACTGTTTAGTGTACACTAACGCGAGATGAAATAATTGTTTTGTAAAATGGTGTTTTGTAAAAAAACAAATGGGCAGTTTCCGTGACTTTTGACCATTATGTCTGCATGATTCATGTGTTTTTCTTGCCAACACTCAACGAGATGAATGTGAGAGACGTACAGTTCTAGAAGAATAGAACCATGTATCCCCCATATCTAGTAATGCCAATGACAGTTTTGCGGCAAACTTTCCAGGACGCCATTTCTTCTTGAAGGACAATCTGCACTGGCCAGCACGGCAGCCTGATTTAGCCCCGGCGATTATTTTTTATGGGACTTCCTAAAATCACTTCTTTACAACTATCATCCTAGGATCTGGATTGCCTGAAGAACAACATTCGGCAAGCTGTCGTCAACATAACCGTCGATATGCTGGAAAGAGTTGAACGAAACTTCTGAGTTCGGTTAAAGCAATGTATTCAGAGTGATGGACCCCATCTGCCTGAAATCACCTTTGAAACTGTGCAAATATAAAACTGTATGTTGTACTTGACGTTGTTCAAAGAATTAAATATATATGTGCATTACGTTTTTTAAATGAATTTCCAAATAAACAAGTTGCTTTGCCCTCTATAATAGTGCTTATTTTGCAAGCAATTTGCAAACAACGTGTTCTTCGTATAGCAATGAAGGAAACTTCTCACAATACTCGCTTTAAATTGCAACTTCGGTGCAAAATACAGGAAGTATGTTTAACAGTGGTATCATTTTCAACAGGAAGTACTAAATTTGTTTATAAAGTACATCGCAATCTGAAACTATCAGTTAAGATTTCATTTAAAAATGTAGAATATTACTTGTATGTGTTTCAATTTATTCCTTTTACAAACATTTTATATTTAAAGTCTGATCCCCGAAAGTAGCTCCTTTGAATAAAATGCATCAGTTACTGCTGTTTTCATTAAAATCTTACATTTGGAAGTAACTGTATTTGAAGCACGAAAAAACTTTTCGTCACCGGATATTGCAGTTTCTCTTTGATTTTCGGCGGAAAAGGCTTTTAATTTTATTTTTAATTTTTCTTCCTTCTTATTCGTTTTTAATATAGCATTAAATTTATATTAAAAATTCTTATTAAAATAAATATTAAAATTTAAATAATATAACATTAACATTCATTTTTAATATTACATTAAAAACTAAGATTTTTTTTGTTCATGCCGATGTGCTGAGGCAGATACGCACAGGTACTGTACAAAATACTCAAAAAAGAAGTTTATTAATAAAAACATATCTTTCTTTCAAAATTAAATCATCGTAATTTTTAAGGGTTCTTATTTATTAATATAGTGTAACATAAGAAATAAAAGTTACATTAAAGAATGATACATTTTTTGATTGACATGAACGTGAAGGGAATCAGAAAAGGAAGCTCGAGTTTCTAATTTAAGTAATATGTGAAACTGATTTCAAAACAATGTTGATTTATAATAAGGCATTTTCTTCCTCTTTTCCTCATGCCTTCGTAGTGTAATTGGAAACATACTCGACGCGTGTTCCAGAAGTCCATGGTTCGAGGCTCGGTGAGAGTACTACACATTTTTGACGTCTCAAACTTCAAAAAATTATGATGACGCTACGAGTGGCGTCTGAACTATAACGTGATGGACGATAATTCGTCACCAGCAGGATTAAGTGACTGGGTCCTGTAATCATTAATTGGCCTTTAAGAGAGAGAGTATATAATAGGTATTTTCTCCCTTCTTTCGGCATGTCTTCGTGGTGTAATTGGAAGCATGCTCGACGCGTATTCAAGAGTCCCAGTGTGGGCACTCCACATTTTGCTTTTGCATGTCTCCTGCTTCCCAAAAAAAAAAAAAAAACCCTAATAACTCCACATCACTATTTTCAAGTTATTAATAACCTCACCAACGGTTATCCGAACAAAACCATTAAACGCTGATAGTTACTTTCTTAAAGGCGAAACTATCTTTTGAATTTATGCTTATTCTTTCCTCTCCTTTTCTTTTTTAAAAAAAACTTGTAAGACAAATAAGAAACAATTTCCCTTGTTTCCGGTTAAAAAAAAGAGTTGCATTTTTTTTCTCATCCCACTTATTTGCACAGAAAATGTTTTGCTTCTTTTTTAAAATAATTATTTATTTTTACGTAATATAAATATGTATTTTTCTCTTTAGCGATTCTGAGCACTTTTATGCTTTATATTTTGTCAAAAAAATGCATTCTTTATATTGGTTTGCTTACAAATTGCAGAATTTTCTCTTAATGGATGTTTATATAATACTTTTTCGATTACTTCTATGCTCAGTGCGAATAATTATTGCTTTTCATATACTTATTCTGAACCTGTGCATATTAGAATGCTTTAATATGCTACTGTACTGATAAAAATTACACATCAGGATTAAAGTGTGTTCTTTCCACGTAATAACTCACTTAGCAGTTTCAGTATTAGCCTTTAAAACTTACGTATGCTTTGCTGCAGCAGTATTACTTCATGTTAGCGATAAGATATTTTTATTATAAAGAACACTAGGCACGATAATGCTCACTTAACATCACGTCACTAACATCAGCTTCCATTATTCAAATATCATAAATGTCGGTTTATTCTGTCGAAAGAGCCATGCTTTGGGTTTGGCAATAAAGTGATTTTCAGTGACACATACGAAAGCCGAAAATCTTAAATAAAACGGCTGTTCGTCTTTTGGACTTACTGCTGCCACTAATTTACCACGTAGACACAGCTCTTATGTCGAGTAATCCTCTAATATGTTTTCTTCAGTGAATTAATTAATCGTCAGTGAAATAATTAAAAAAAATTTTTTTTTAAATTAACGAAAATGATAGCTTTAAAAATTCAGAATCGCAATCTACTGAATCTCTCGCAGCGCCCATCTTCTGAAACTGCTCAGTATTTCTGAGATTACAAACTAATAAGTCAGTTGATAGTTCATGAAATAAGTATTAAGGTGATGACCAAAATATCTGCTTTCGCTATCGATTTAAAACATTTTATGCACTAAACAATCAAAGGAGCGGCACTTTTAATATGACAGTTCCTGATACAATAACAGCGAAAATATTTTTTGTGGAGAATTATTCATTTCTGAATCTTCACGTTTGTATTGTATTAACAATCCTTTAATTCAACGCACAGCTTTCGACTCGTCCCATTCTAAGTTGTTTGAACCAATTTTATTTCCTGTTGATGTAGCTGGTATGGTAGTAAAAATCGATGTTCATTTGGAGCTAAGGAAATTCATTTCTCCTTCTGATATTGCAATCAGTCACATTATGTTTGAAGTTAATAACTCAGCGTATATATGTGTAGAGTTTGTTTTGGCTTATATCTCTTAAATTTTAATTTCATATTACTATATTTCAGTACTTTTAAATTAATATGACAACATAAACGAATTGAGAATTATCATCAAAACTTCAGAAGATAATGGCACGCCGTAAAAAAGCAATTAGACAAAGAATATATCAGTGTTAATAAGGAGTGCATTTCAGTTGGTATGCAAAATTGTAAGGCGAAATTTTATGAAATTCTTCTGTTAATTTTTATAAGTTTTAAATTTTGCAAATAAGATGAAACTATAATGTTGTAATTTAGAAAATTATACGATAGCTGATTTATTTGCAGAAGTTTAAACTGTTTTAGTAAACGAATTACGAACTAAAAGATAAAATAAAACGGACACACTTCATTGGATGACTATTTTTTTAAAGAGTCAGAGTTTTTGAGATTACTAGAAAGGGTTTATACTGTAAAAATTTTAATGCGTTTCCTGCTTTACATACATGATCTTCTAACTTCCCCCTTTAAAAATACTATTCTTTCATAGAATTTCATAAAAATAAGTATAAAGTAAACTTTTTTTCTAATTTTTTGTTACATTATTAGCTATTTACAGTTAATAAGAAATTGTATTAATACAAAGGTTTAATTATAAGCCGATATATCCTACTTCTAATTCAGTATTACTATTTAAATTTAACAGACTTCAAGAGTGCGAGTTGAATAAATGAAATCCGTTATGTAAATAGATAATTGTCATCACTAAGAATAATGCTTTCTAAAACGACTACTTCGCGCATTAGGTGGTCATTTTACAGAGGTTTAATCGTATTATTTGAGCTAGAGTTGCGGCCCCTTAGTACATTTGCTTAGTTCATGGCTGAATCTCCATTTGTTTTATTAATCAGTTGCCGTCATTTTGTTTGTATTACTTTCTTTAACCAGGGTCCATCTGTATGTCTGCTATTAATTAAAAAAAATATGTTACCAAAGGGGAATTATTGAAGAATATTTGTTACTCATATCTATTAAAATTTCAATTCAAAATTAGCTATACAACTTCGAAACATCTATTTAAATTACATTTAATATTTCATATGAAATTTATAGTCATCGATCATTAATCAATACGTATTATTTGCATAAACTAATTCTATATGGGCGGTTTCTATGAATGCTATTAATCTGTATACAAGACTTCATCAAATTTTCGCACCACCGAAAGCTGAATAAATATTATTAGAGTTTTAATTGATTGTTTACTCAGATCCGGAACTGAACCTTTCGCAGATTTACCAATGCAGGGTATTCAGTTCTCTGTTAATATTTGCTCTAATTTTGAATCATGGGAAACAAGCATCTACCGACAGAAGTCTTTTCGACAGTTTCAGTCAACTCTTGTATTCATGTCATCTGCAGAAGCGACAAATATAAGCCAGTCTGGTTGCTTCTTTCAGTCTTTTGGGAAAATTATACCCGTGTATATATGTAAATACCAGCGTAGGAATAGCTTCTCATTTAATCGTATCCCAGTTTCCAAAGACAAAAAAAGAATGCTCTTACAAAGTAAATTCAAGATTAGTTTCTGTTATGTCATATCTCAAAATCGATGTCAGTCACGGAAGAAAACTGGTACCACATATGTTTACCCTACGATTAAAAAAATGGCGGAACCTTAGGAATAAGAAAACTCAAATATCAAACTTATGATAAAAATTACCTTTTCGATGATCATCTCTGAATTCAGTTTGAAGAATTTTACGACTATGTCTGGGTGATTCAGAAAAAAGTCTACGAAACTACCGTATTTTATATTCACATTTGACGTAAATCTTGATTCCATTAACTTCTATTTCAAATCATTTAAAAGAATTTTTTAAGGTGGAAGTCCAATATATGCACGCTGAAATCGTTCGACAAACCGCTATTTTAAAATCCCAAAAGAAAGTCTGAAAGAAAAATTCATTTACGTGTTTCTTTACGGGCCATTACCGCTTTAGATAGCTGAAAAATCTGTTTTTCATTTCAACTCTGATAAACTGATATACTTTATCGATTGAAAATAAATTTTGCGGTTCCACTTACTTAAGAACCGTTTCGTAACCAAAAGTAAATAAAAAATCCATGTGCTTGCAATATTACTTTTCTGTCGTTTGGATTCAAGGAAAATCTTTCATTTCCCAGATCTAAGCAACAGAGATTGTCAGTTATAAGATGCTTCGTTATTTAGATTTTATTATGAATTTCAGAATTAATCCGAAATCAAAGAATTAATTTGACATTCAGAATTAATCTGAAATTCACAGATTACCCATCTTTTTTAACTACTCTCATAATGAATTCAAAGCACATGAATGCATTTTTTGTACATATATTTGCAAGCATGGGCGGATAACTTAAGAACAGTGAAACATTTTTATAAGAATTCATATTTGATTTGCGGCTGAACTGGGAAGTTTTTTAATTTGATAGTAACTTCGAGTACTTTCCAACTGAAATGCTTCATATTTTTCTCACTTCTTCTAAATGTTCTTGATCATTGTAAGCCTATGTCAATTTAGTTAAGAAACATAAACTTACTAAAATATATTAATTGATACGGTAGTACAATTTAAAAAAGAAATTTAAAATTATTTCATAGATTTTAACAGAGTGCTTTCAGACATATTACAATATTCAATCTATTATTAATATTTTGAGATATTTTATTGCCTTTGTTCAAATTAAATTCAGTTAAACTAAAAACATATCGAAAGCAACAAGAAATTAGTTTCATACTGGAATTACTAATGATAAAAAAAATCTACGACATGTCATTCACACTAAATTTATTCTTAGTTGCATTATTCTCAGAGAAAGAAAGGTTAAGTTCGTCTTAATATGCCTTCAGGCCAACAGCAGTCTACAGTCATTATCTATCATATAATAATTTAGTTATAATATACTTTTAATGAACATGTCTTGCACTTTGAGTGGTCGCGCTGTAGAAACACTTGCACAAGTGGAAAATCAGTAACGAAACACTACTTTTTTAAATAGACAAATTCATATAATTTATCCGACATTTGTGTATTAGCTGTTACCTGGTAATACAGCGCAAACAATTCTATCCAAGATTTTGCTCTCTTTAGACCTGAGTTCTGAATCTTTTTTGCCCCATGCATCCCTTTCACCACTGCTAAACAATAAATTGCACCCTCCTTTGTAAAAATTCGAAAAATACATATACATTTACTTACATTTATATTAATTAATGTATTTCATAAATTAAACAAAAAAGCATAGACAATATTGATACATATTAGCACATGAATAAAAGAAGTTTTTGATTTTCATAAACTAAAATTAAATACTTTAACAGGTAAACGAAAGGCTGACGGCCTTACCTCCCTGAACATATAAAACTCTCCCTGAGGGAGGAATTCGCCCTAGTTGAGAAGACTGAGAACGCCTGCCTTAAGGCGATGCGGCATTCAAAGAGGCTGTTATAGATGATATGTTAGTGATGTGTCACTGGTTACCGAATACAACGTAAGCGTTCTTACACTAACGTATATTACTCGAAATGTAATCCAAAGTTTGAACGTCTGAAAGCAGTGTCACTATTAAGTAATAAAAGGAAAATCTTGTTGAAGCTTTTTTTCATTTTGAAGTATGTCTTTTAAAATGAATGTCAAGTTCTTTAAATTTCTTCAATATCAGAGGAAAAAATTTTCCTTTGAGAAGTAGTTTTAGCTTTGCAACAGTAAAAATCACAGAGTAGTAAATCGGGTTGGTGAAATGGTTGACTAAACGAACTGAAGTTTGAAATACGCACCTTCACATTGATCAGTCAGAGATTACTGTACATGGTAAAATGCTTCTGAAATAAAGATATTCGACTGAAAGATACGATGCAACATTAAAGATTATACGAATAGTTTCCAATACTAAAAATCCAATATTACTGTAATCTACTAATGTTAAAAATCTGTTGCAAAGCTAGGTGTTTCGAAGTGCAGTGTTATTTTGAGCCTTCAGTTTTACAAGCATTAAAAAAGTAAGTCTCATTATTTTATTGGCACACTGTGTACTAGCCATTAAATAGGAAATAATATATTATAACATTATTACAGTTAGACATATAAAAACATGAAATACACTGATTAAAAGTACAAGTTTATATAAAAGCAACTGCAATAAGTTTTTGTTAATCCAAAATTAGGTAATTCGATATATTAAATACCCGGTACTTCGAACAAAAGCTAAATTTCTAAAAATTTCAATTAAATATAAATTTTAAAAAATTTCGTTAGCTTGAAATACATTTCCTATTTCAAGTATGGATTATTGGGTTTGAAGTGTTGATATACCGGTTAAATTTACCTGCGGATTTTTTTCCGAAAATACACTCAGAAATTTTTGGAATTTTAGAACAATTTGGAAAAATGAATAAATTACGTAATTTGCAGATTTGAGTCAGAAATACTTAAAATGTTTGCAGATAATATTTCTTTTAAACATCCCTTACCATAAAACAGAAGTATGTATGTTATAATGTTAATACTAGCCAATTGTTCTCAGAAATTCATCTACAAATGCAACTTTCTTCTTAGGTATAAAATCTTCGCGTGCTTTGTCATATTCGACAAAGCAAACTTAAGTTTACATAGTTTTAAAGAGAACGAATTTGACAGGGCTAAAAACACGCATTTTTATAAAACTGTGCAAAATTTTAAATTAAAGTCTTAATCATTTTTTTTTAAAATGGAAATTAAGTGAGAATAAACATTCATTTTCTAACATTTTCCCAGATCTGATTTCAATTAAATCGTCGTAATTTACTTACCCTAAGAAGTTTTAATTAGAAATTTTCCGGCAATCACATAGATTATACCTTAATTATGTCTCTATTAGACATAATGCAGTAATACAAAAATATTTTAAATTACTCAATGATTTATTTAAATATTACTTTTTCTAGTTTCGGCTTTAATTAAAAGAATAAAAAAATAATTGTTAGCACCCTAACATGTTCTTTCTTCAAACAAAATTTTGCAATAATCCCACTTCTAGATCTGAAGGATTTCACGGCAATAATTTTTAATTTACTCAATGAATAATTAATTATTTAAGTACACTGTAAAAGGATCTAGATCAGATTAATGATTTCTTTTTTCATGACCAATGATTAGACTTACAATGGGCCCACGTATCTTGACAGAAGTACAGCCTTGCTCCGAACTCAGATTTCATTGCGTTCTGCACCAGTCTTCATAAAATTTTATTGTACTAATGAAGGTTCACATACACACACACACATACACAAACATTCAATCTTTTTTATATTTATACACATTAAAAGAAACATTAAACACATACCTAGTTTGATGGGTATCTGGCGAGTTGACAGCTCTTAATTTTGTCACCAAAACTCTTACAATGTTAACCAGAAACACGAAATTCAGCTGAAAGAAAAGGAATAATATACATATGATACACTAAAGGCAACTTTCAAAAGGAAAAATATAAAATAAAGAGAAATTAAAGCAGTTGCTTTTTTAACAAAGGAACTTAAAATTCAATCCGTACCATCAAATGCAAAGAAAGTGCGCACGCGATATTTCGTTTTATTATAGCTGTTGAATAATACTGCCTTTAAATATTAAACATAAAAAACTTATGACGGTAATTAAGTTCGATATTACCTACGTTAAACATAAAAGTACTTTTAATGATAAGCGGATATAATAAGGGACTCTTCCAGCTGATGTGACTGACTAACGATTCCTGGAAGATTTTATTGTTGACATTCTTCACGGGGAATTTTCCGAAGTCTCATTATACCTCTGCTTACTGCCAAAGATTAAATTTTTCTCTCGGTTAAAGATTACAAAGTGAATGAATGCCTTTTCTTTTTATCAAAATTAATTCATTTGAATAAAATATTACGGAGAATTTATTTCATTATGAGACGATTTCTTAACCAACTCATAGAAGAAATGTTATTCGTTATATTTTGAAATTTTTAATTACATTACTCTAATACATTTTTTCTTCATTATACGTAGAAATTCTTTCAAGAGGCGGATAGATATACGAAAGGGTATGAAGCAGAATATTTTAAGCCAATGAATATTTTCAAGCATTCTTACCTATATCTTTCAATAACTAGCTGTATTTCATTTAATCTTATTTCTTCGAATTTCATTAAAGATATATTTTTCATTCAATTAATTCGGTTTTCACTTTGCCGCAAGACAAGAATACATAAAAGCTGAAAACATCTTCATAAAAATTTTAAAATACAGTAAAACATAAAACACCATATACAGTTAAAACAGTTAAAAAAATTTTTTTTACAATTAAAATTAGGGCTTCGAAGCAAAAACAAGTAAATCGGCCAGCGGGTAAGAAAACAGATTTTTCGGTGCACAAAATTTAAGTTAAATAAAGTTTATTTTTGCTACTACTCGGCAAAAAGGCACTAAAATCAGTGCATAAACTGACTTACTTCACTATTCTACTAAGAGTTTTAAATGTAAACAAATGGCGGCCTCGTTAGGCTTAGAGGCACTTAAATTTTTAAATTGTTGATAATTCTACAACTATTGCGTGCAGATTAACTAAAACCTTTAACTGGAACATAAGAAATATATAATTCAAACACTTTTAAAACAAACAAAAAAAAAAAAGGGGCACAATTTAGCAACATATAAGAATAAAAACTGATCTCACCGAGCCGGGTAACAGAGTGAGCATATAGTATACATATATTTGTTTATTTTTGGTGCGACCAATGGCAACCAAAAAGGCTGGCGCACAACTACATGTTATAGCAGTTCTATATGGAAACTTTCATCGTTCTGAGACTAACTGATTTTGAGTTACACGAGATGCATACATACGTACGTACGTACGTACGATGTTTACGTCACAAAAAATCTCTTCTGAATCCCTTTTAAATCTGCTTAGCAATTCGTTTTGGAAAAAAAGTATCCTTTATTCTGTACTTACGTTCAGATCTCATGCAAAAACATCATTCAGATGGATTACAGAGAGGTCAAAATTGGTATTTTCGTTGAAATATGATACCCGAAATTATTTTTGCGATAACAATATTTCATTTACTTCGTAGAAGAAAGTAAAAGAATGGTCCATCAGTAGGTTCACAGCTAGCTAAAGGGTAATTTAGTAAAATCCGCCCGTTAATGAAGTGTACAGTGTCTATACAGAATGGGAACACTTAAAATACTGGCGAGTCGTCCAGAGGCTTGGGTTAATTAAGAAGGGGTGAGAGATCGTCGGGTCCGTTTCATGTGGCGTTCTTCCTCAAATATAGGGGCCAATTTCCCTTCTCTCCTGCATGTAAAATTGATCGCCATCTATAGTGCACCTTGAGCAACGCTGTTAGTGAGGAGACGGTGAAATTTTGTCTGAATGAGTTATTACCGATACAGTGAACTAACATATGTACAGGAGTTTCAGGTACTACACAGAAAGAGAACTCGGTTAAATCTTCTGCTTGTATCCTGCTGTCACTAGTCTATTTGAATCCACAATTATAGCTGTGAAAGAAAAGTTCATTTGAATCGTCACTCGAAATCAGATCGTCAAAAATTGCAAATTAGTCTGAAAACTGTAAAGACTCTCTAGCAATTACAAGCACTCTCGTCGGATGCATGAATTTTTCTGCCATGTTCCAGAGAATCCATGATAACTCTGATTCTTTGAAATTTGGCCTTTCAGCAACACAGCAGCTTTGCACATGAGAAATAATCTTCATTTTTTCTTAAGATGGTATTAATTTCTTCTGGCAGAAGTAGCATCTGTTATTTACCTGGGCTGAAGACTATCACCAGGGAAACTCGATCCAGTTGGTGTAAGCACATAAACTGGATCGGCAATGCTTGACTATGTTACAACATCATTACGTAGGCTATTTGGTGCGTTAGAACATTAATCATTTTACATTTCTCATAATCTATCTGTTTTGAATAAGTGCTTATTTACTGCAGAATATTTTTAAGTAATTCCAAAAAATACAGTAGTGTGATAATTCTAATTAGATTTACTAATTAAAATACTGGCGATTTTACTTCTTGAAATATGTATTGAATTTCATAGCTCTTATTTATACATTTACTAAATCTAAAATTATTTTCCTTTTCGAATGCAAATGCTAGTTTTCTAGCCTACAATTTATCTAGAATTATTTTAATTATTTAATAATTAAATAAATTATTTACATATATGTTAATCTAAAATTAATTTCAATCTTAAACTTTATGATGCTTAAGATTCCTTATTCGACAAGATTGTATTTAGATTCTGATGATGAGTAGTTAGTATATTTCAAATACGTTGGCTTCCAAAAATTAAGTACGCAATGTAAATCAGCAATTTTCGAAAGCTCGGTTAAATTTGAGAGGCTAAAAATCGTTCAGAATGCAGATGGCACTATGTAAATATCGTATGTTACAGCTATTCACAATTCACTTCCGAATATAATTAGAAAGTCGTTGAAGAGGCCAACATTTTGAAGAACTTAAGAAGAATCATTAAAATCCTCCTAAAGTGTTTATATTTGTCTTCGTTTGCTGATATTCATATTTCTATGACTGAACGAAGACGAATGGCAGATTGCTAATCTGCTGGTTAGAACTGATGTGCTGTCGTACACATTGAAACAAGACAGTTAATCAAAGATGTTGCTCTTTCCTTTAAAAATGATTATTCGCTAATTTCTCGAATTTGGAAACAATTCCAAACAAATCAAAAAACTGTCCGAAAACCTGTGCTTTCAACCAGAGGTTATTACCGATTCTGAAGGTCTATATATTACTATAGTAACCAAATCGAATCGTTCAGAGACACCGACAATTATTACATCATTGGTTGTATCGTCATTCGGTAAGAGAATATCTCCAGCACTATGAGCCGAAGGCTTCACATGAAGGGACCGTACATATCAGTATTGTTTGTGTTTCAATAAATGGTCAATCCGCAGGGGCAAGATTAAAGTGGTGTTGTCTGTATCTCAATTGGACTGTTTCATATAAGCGCAGTGTCCTGTTCGTGGACAAGTCCAGATTTGTCCTGGAAGCAAATGATGCAAGGGTCAAGAAAAAACGAGACGCATGGAATCAGTCCCAGAATATCATCGAACAATACGCACTCAGAGGTGACAGCATCATTGATTCAAATAGACTTTGGATGTGTTCTTGGGGTACAGTAGACCAAGCAGCTTCCACACGTTGCCAAAGTTGATCTGGTGTGGCAGCTTGGGATGTAATCTGGGTCAACCGTTCAGCAACCATGGACCACGTGTTTTCTATCGGAGAAAGAGCGAGCCGGCCAGGGATGAAATTCAATCTGGCGATTAACGAAGAAACCTTGGACAATGCGTGCCACGTGTGGTCGCGTATTATCCTGTTGAAATATGGCTGTGGGCTAGCCCTGAAGGTAAGGAAGGACAACTGGCTCCAACACCTCGGAGATGTAGCGCTGGCTGTTTAAAGTATCGGCAATGCGTACTAGAAGAGTGCGAGAGTGATATCCAATACCGCCCCATACCATAATACCCGGTGCAGGACCAGTGTGCCGGTGTATAACGCAGCTGTTCAGCATCCTCGCTCCACGGTGTCTCCAGTCTCGAATCCGACCATCGTGGTGTTGCAGACAGAAGCGTGACTAGTCAGTAAAGACAATTTCATTCCATTCTGCCTTCCAGATCCTTTTTTCATCGCACCGTTGGCGGCGGAGACGTCTGTGGTTCTGTGTCAAGGGTAGACGAAGCAATGGACGTCTTGCGGGCAGGAAGCATGCAAATAACATGAAATTTATAACATGCATTAGCGGAGGTGAGATATGCGAATGATTAGAATTTCAGCGGATGCGCACATCACGCGCGCCTGTGGCGCCTCTTCAAAGCGCTATTTAAGGCTTGGAGGTTTCGACGATTTCAAGTTCCGCAATTGTGTTTTTTTTTGTGGTTTTTTAAACAAAAACGATTAATTATGCCTTGTAGTAAACAGCGATCATCGTTTGATCAACCATGCGAGTTCGAATGAGCAAGGATAGTCGCCTACCGAGAGTGTGGCTTATCTGTCAGGAAATCGGTAGTCGTGTTGGACGAAACCAAACAACTGCAACCACTCTGCTGTAAACGGCGTCGAATGGTACGCGCAGACACTGGATGATGCGTCATTGACTGAATGTGCTGTGCTATGGTTCGTGATGTGACTGAGCGATCCGTCACTGCCATGCGCACAATGTTCCTGTCATCACGTGAAGTGGCGCACTGAGGTGGATGCGATCGAACACGTCGGTCGATTGTACCCTCCTGCATCCAACGGTCACATATCCGCATTACAGTTGTTTGATTTCATCCAACACGACTACCGATTTCCCTGAAAGATAATCCACACTGTCGTAGGCCACTATCCTTCCTCTGTCGAACTGGGATACTTGATCAAACGATAATCGCTGTTCACTAGGAGGCATAATTGATCGTTTTTTTTTTAAAAAAATACAATTGCCGAACTTGAAATCATAGAAAACTCCAAGCCTTAAATAGGGCTTTGAAGTGGCGCCACAGGCGCGCGTGATGTGCGCATGCGCTGAAATTCTAATCATTTGCATATCTCACCTCCGCTAATGCATATTGTAATTATCATGTTATTTGCATGCTTCCTACGGGGTGTTGCATTTACGGTGTCCAGCAGTGTACATTAGCTACTTTAATGTGAAATTTGGTATCAATTAATGCTTTAGTTTTCTATTTTTTGTATTTTACCGACACATGCTTAACTTTCAGAAGACAGTGTATGTTGCAGGAAAGCTTATAATTTTCAATAAATACTTCATAATTTCTCATTGGATTCGAGAATTATGCTGTTAAAGCAGAAATATGTATTCATTTGTATATGTATGCACTATATATGGTATAAATATAATTTATAAATAATATGGTATGATTTCATCTCATGCTTAAGCACACATCTTCTGCAACAAACGCTCAATTCGAAACTTATGACATCAATTCATAATGTCAAAAATCGATCACACTGAAACAGCAGAAAAAAAACAGTTTAGGCCATAGGGGTTCAATTTATAATACGAATGGAAGGGAATATTGATTACTTCAAAAACTGAAATCAAATTCAGGAACTGGTGAGTATTCTAGTCACATAGCCACTTATAATATGGTCACGTAACGTCGGTGTGATGCATTTCTGACAACGACTTTTACGCAGATCTAAGTATTCAGATCGCATGCGGAATTCTTAACTCTATCTGGATACAGTTTTAGGACCAGGAAAATTGTCTGATATTATTGTCGCACTGTGTAATTCACCTGTAGTTAGAGGTAAGATAACATATATCCAATATTGTTACTTACTTTCGAGAAAAAAACCTATATTAGTTTTTCTGCGTTATTATTTCATTCAAAAGGAGCTAAAATTGCATATTTTTAGCCTTTAATGGATTCACTAAATAACAATTTACTATTTACGACAGTAAATAAAATCGTTGATTCGTCAAGGCAAAATTCAACAACAATGAATTACTCGCTTTTAAAACTCTTTTGATGCACAAGAAGAAACCAATGCTTTCTTGTCGTTCAAAATGAGAAAAGAAATCATACCAATAATACGATTAATATTAATATAAGGAGGTGTATTTCAACAACGGCCACAAAGCTTATGTTTATAGCAGAAGTAAGTACGACCGAAACGAATTTATGACGTAATCGGTAATTTGTACGGCTGCATTCACTTTCAATTTAAATGGTACAAACCGTTGATTTCGCCTTAAACTATAAAACCTTTAATAAAGTGAGCATGATTTGTTTAACGAAACAGCTCCTGCCGCACAAGTGAAGTATTATGAAAGCCTACTAACCCAAATGTAGCCTCCGGAGTTAATATTTGCTCTCTAACCGGCAAGGCCGTATATATACGGCCTAGAATATTTTTGTGATATCTGTACGAATGTATATATACGTACATATTAAAATATGTCAATAAAATTAAGGCAATATATTAAAAGTACATAAATCCAGTTATAAAATGCCAGGAAAATTTTTACACTAAATCAAGAAAATAAGTTTTTCTGGTAGTAGTTTTGGGAAATTTGTGCTTTCTTATCGAAACCTCTGGCCGGTCAGAGGTTTAATTAGAATTTGCAAATTACAGTAATTTAGCTACCAACCTGAAAGCAAATCTAAATAGGAATGCTTAGTTCATATACATGACATCATTTCGTACTGTTCTGAAAATTCTGTTAACTTGAATTCAGTTGCATATAACTGTCATTTTGAGCAAACTTTGCCATTTATTGTAATATTTTAGTTTTTAACGTAACCTAAAGTTATTTTAACAAAAATTCAAAAAAATATTTTAAAGTAAGATTTTTATTATTGGAGTACAACTATTAAACCTAAAGTCAGAAACAGTTTTGCATTAGGCTTAGAAATAGAAATATGTGATGATAAAAGAAATTAGAAAATATACTTTACGTATGATGATTTTATTCATTAGTAGGATGCGTATGCACATTAATTAGTATTTTATTCATTAGTATTTCATTCAAAATATACTTACACATGATATTACGCTCTAAAACAAGCGTAATATCATTTGTAAGTACATTTTATACGTTGAAAAATGGTTTCAGAGGTTTTATCATGATCACAGCAACACACATCTACATCAGCGAAAGCGCGAGGTCATAGCAAGAACTATGGAAGATTTGAAATCTAATTCGTAATCCTAAAAAAGCCTCTTGATACAGAGAAACACCGCTTAAATGAGGAGTTTACAAAGACATGGGGGTTTGTAAAAATGAATATTGTTGTCTTAATTTCAAAATTTCAAAAGCTATCATATCAATTTTGTTCTGTGTTTCCGAAAGTCTGAAAGCAGAATTCTTCGAAATAACGTCTTATTTTTTTACCTCACTGTACGAATTGAAGGAAGTATTCAAATCCCGAAGAATTTCGGGTATCATATTTCAATGAAAATACCCATTTTGGCTCCTCTCGAATCCATTTGAACGATGTTTTTGTGTGACATCTGTATGTACGGACAAATTAAAAGACTCTTTTTCCCCAAACAAATTATAAAATGGATTCAGAAGAGATTTTTTTACGACGTCTGTACGCACGTACGTATGCATCGATCATAACTCGAAAACAAGTTTCCGTAGAACGTTGAAATTTTGTATATGGGAATGCTATTACATGGAGCTGTGCACCTCTCCTTTTCTTTGCAATCGGATGCACCAAACGTATACAAATATGTACATAAGAATATGGCCACTCTGTTACCCGGTCTGTCTGTGTTATGTTGTTCTTATGTTCTTGTTAAAGTTTCTATGCCTTTAGTAAATCTGCATGCAATAGTTGTGGAATTATCAATAATTTAAAAATTTAAGCGTCGCTAAGCCCAATGAGGCCTCCGTTTGTTTACATTTTGAATTCACAGTGGAATAGTTAATTCAGTTGGTGCACCAAATTCAGAGTTTTTTGCCCAGTGCGACAAAAAGTCAACGTTGAATTTTGTGCACCGAAAATTTTATGTTCCTGCCCTACGGCTGAATTGTTTGTTTTGCGTAGAAACTCTAATTTGAATTTTAAAAAAGCTTTAACTGTTTTTAACTGTTCATGGTGCTTTAGGTTTTTCTGCATTTTCTGTATTTATTTAAATGAAGTTTGAGTTTTATGTATTTTTGCTTTGCTGCGAAGTGAGAACTGAATTCATTGAATAAGAATCTGATCCAGGAATACAATCTTGAAATACAGCACAGACAAGTTAAAAAATGAGTCACGTAGATGCATTGAGCCGATCGCCAGTTGATCAGCCAGAAGAAACTTTATAACTGAAAACAAATTAGAAGTTTGTTTAACGCTAATGATAGATGAACAAATTTTTATGATTCAGTATTCAGATCCAGAATTACGCAAATTAATATACATTTGAAAGAAAAAGATTAATGATAGAATGAATGCAGAGAAGTATGTAACTGAAAATTACGGCTTGAAGAATAATCGATTGTTTCGTAAAGTAAAAGAACGGGAAAAGGAGAAATTGTTATACGTCATACCTAAGTCGATGAGAAAAGGTATTGTAGTAAAATTTCACGATCTTTTTGGATATTTTTCAGCAGACAGAACTGTTGCCAAAATCAAGGAGTCACACTGGTTTAAAGGAATGAAACGATATGTTATACGTCACATTTCGAATGCCTAGTAAATAAAGTGGTAATTTAAATTTAGTGGTAAGAAACAAGGAGTACTGCATCCAATTAGACCTGGTAGAAGACCTTTTGCAATCATACATGTAAGATCATTTAGGACCATTCGTAAAACGTTCAAGAGGAAACGCAGAATTATTTGTAATAATTTATAACTTTACAAGATTTACACGCTTATATCCTATGAAAAGTACTGCAACCAAGTATGGGTTAGTTGCATTGAAGAGTTTTGTAGATGATTTTGGGTTATCAGAAAAAATTATCTGCGATAGAGGAACATGTTTCATAGCGAAGGAATTCCGAGAGTACTGTGAAAATAATGGAATCAGTCGTACGTTCAATTCAACTCAACATCCAAACAGCAAATCGAACAATTTTGGCTATGATTAAAACGAATATGGAAAATCCGAATCATAGGGACTGAGACAAAAAGATTAAGAAATGCGAAAGAAATTTAAACAATATGATAAACATGACTATAAATAAAACTCCTTTCGAAATGCCTCACTGTTATTCACCAAAATTCAACTACGGATTGATGAGGATGATTACAGACGAAGACGCAAATGAATGGGATTATCCAGTAAACTTACAGAATGAAGCTAGAAAGAGAATTGAAAATATGCAGATGAAAATTCAAGCAAATTATGACAAGAAGAAAAGCAATTCTTTAACATTCGAACGAGAAGAAATAGTAGTTATGAGAAGAGTACCTAAATCAACTGGAGAATCAAATAAAACACAAACAAAATACCGAGGACCTTTGGTGGTTACAGACGTTTTACCAAGTGATACCTATAGAGTGACTCAATTAAAAGAGAAGGTGAAAGGACGTTTCCTTAGTACGGCAGTACATGTGAGCCAATTGAAATCATGGCAGTGTCAAGCTAAAGCAGAGGACGACGACAATGATGGTGATGACATTAGTGTTGCTGATAATGATAACAACACGCGGCATATTTCTAAAATTAGGACACGAAAAAAAAATAGAAAAGGACAGTAAATCTATAGGACAGTTAAAGGCCTTCGAACTATAAATTTTAATAGTACATAATTTTTTTAAGTTCTTAATGTTCCGAAGTCGTAACTAAGGATGCCCGAATGTAAACGCAACGCATTGATTTTTTTAATTATATTTTCCTCGATTGGCAACAGGAGAGTATTATGATGGAAGCCGAGTTGTACGATAATATTTTATGAAGTGTGCATAGTAATTTTGCATTTTTTTAGTTGCACCATTTCAATGATATGTAAATAAGGCGCGAATAAAAGATTTATTGCACAAGTGGAGAATGTTTAATAGTTTTAAAGAAAGTACCTAACAGAAGTCATCAGGTGTCCCCATCAGCTATTTTATATTTTTATATTCTATCATTATATACTCAGTTCGGACCGAATATTTCTCATCTCTCTCGTATTTGAATGATCGCCTTCATTCTCCGATCTAACATATTAAATCACTAATCACACACAGCATGTTCCATACATATGCTAACACTTCCTTCTTTTTCATTTTAATTTAAATAATACGAAGAAAGCAATAGTTGCCATTGATGAATTCAGTAACATGATTGCAAGATTATACTTCAGGTCGCTTATCACCTAAAATAGATAGTTTTGAAAATATAATGGGAAATTTCCTAAAGAATTGCTATTAAATAGAACATGATCTTTAATACTGAAAACTCAGAGATTCAATAGATGATAGAAACAGGCACGAAATTATAGCCATTTCTGTATAACACAGTATATAATGATTCAAGCTTTAAAAAGAATACAATATAAGAAATATGAAGTTTCTACTTTCATTTGAAAGATATTAACATGTTCTTTGAGGTACGTTCATAATAAACTCTCGAAGACATTGAACATTCATATTCGATGCCCCTGAGTTAGGAAATTAAAGTCGATACTTAAATGGACATTTGCAATATTATAAGTAATTTTCTCATTCAGGTATATTATAAAGATCTCAGAAGCGTAAGAGACGTCAAAAGAAGGGTAAGTTACGTGATAGAGTTTCATCAACTCGTAGCTAAGATCAACAGGCAAGAAATGAAAAATAATTTACCAATGGTTGTCAAACTAAATTAGCCAAAACTCCGTAGTTAACAAGAACTCTGAACGAAATATTGCGTGTATTCAACTCCTATACCACCTAAGCCACGTCACGCTGACTATTGCTGCCCGTTTCTGAAACGAGATTGCACATTCGAATTACATGACTTTCTAATGATTCTAGCCCCGCATCAGCGTTTTAATTATTAATATTGCTTCAAATATCCTCTCTTCAGTGCTTCATAATGAATCTTTCCATTTTTATTTGCACCAGATGGCAATTACACTCATTAAGTTAAGTGCTTCTCTGCTTGCGAGGGATTAAAAGGGGTTGAATTTATTTTATTGCGATGTTCTAGGAGGAAAAATAAATCCATATTATTGAGGGTCTCTTTTAATGAAAGCGATAAAAGATGGAAATGCTTTATTTTTCATGTCGCTAATTAGTGAACTAATTCTCATTAATATCTTATTAACTGGTATTTGCAAAACAAGACCCTTTTTTAATTAATTCACTATTCTAATAAGACGCCTTTAACGAAAGATGGTTCTAAAAATAATGCAGCAGTTGTATGAAGTTCGCATTTCTTAATTGCTGCTGAATAATTAGATTCTTCAAAATAAATAATTGCATTACGTAATTCTTTTCACAAGATGTATGTTCGAAACGAAGAATAAAATATATATTTCAAAAAGCTTTTAAGTGCTTCACGTTAAAATGCTCATATTTAAGATATATCTTAAATTCACAATTCAATTAATCTTTTACATTAAGCTAAGTGGTATGTAATTAAACATCGAAATAGTTAGCCTGCAAAATGTATGAATAAATATTTACTTATTAAAAATCACTGCATTTTCAAGAATGATCAAAATGATCGTTATTTTTGTGAAAGGCCGCTGTTTTAATATAACATGATTCACGTCGGTGTTTCACCATTCAGAAGATTTAAGATTACAATACTAGATTGATAAATTAAGAGAAAAGAACTAAACAACTTCGTTATAAACTTGTATATAAACGTTTTTCAAAAGACAAAACAAAATTCGAGCACTGACTACAAGTGCAATCAATACCTTGGTGTAGAAATTCCGCAACTCTTCATGGAAAGGTTTTACCTTATGCATCCAACAACACTTCGAAATTTAATTTACATGATAATGTTATCAATAATGTATCAATTTAAAGACAATTTGAGGAATTCAAAAGAATTTTAAAAATCAAAGCACTTTAACACTTGTCATATAGGTTCACCGTTTTAAAGTAAGTTAGCAGCTGAAGAAAGCAATTTTTTAGGCACTTTCACTGTATTGGGTGGCATTAATTTTCCCTTCTACGATATAAAGTCGATCCACTCTATATACCGAAATACAGGCCCATATGAAAACTGCAGTAGGATACCTTATTTTCTGCAGAACTATATAGTTTAATCTTTCATTATAATGGCGTCATACAAATGTGCCTCCTCTATTGGTTATCAAAGAATGATTATTGCATGATTCCAGATAAGTTTGTACCATTGAACTGTTGTCTATCCTACATAATCAATTGTACAGCTGCCTTTAGGTTTCATTAATAAATAATGTCTTCACACTCTTATAGGCTCTTAAACCGTTCGTTCTTATTCATTCTCAGATTTACAATACATCTGAAAGCATTAAGCTATTTATCTGTTACATAGACCTCAGTTTTCAAAATTTAAAAATGATCTTTTAAAGATAAATGAATAAAACTCAGTCATTTCCTTACCACAATTTTCATTTACTCGTATCTTCATTTATGAACTCGTCTTCCAAATTTCTAAGTAAATTAAAATGAATCTACAAACTCTCGAGCAATGCTAATGAGATTTAATAACAAAAAAATATGGCAAGAGAATCGTTCATTATTCAGTGCAATAGTTTTAGCACTCATAATCACTTTTTTTCAAATGAAATTCTTTTAAGTAACATAAAAAATCCAAAACTGCAACACAGAGGTCTCAAGGTTACGAAATATTAATCAAACAATTTTTCTTTTAGAGGAAGAACCAGACAATGGAGATATTGGAATGAAAAAGTGATGGCGTGCATTTAAAAGTTTTAACACACTACTAAGGGGTTTGAGTAAATAATCCTCTAGCACAGTTACAAAAGAATCACAAGTTATAATAACTACGAATTCTTTTATTTAGGAAGAAACATTGCTCAGTTTGAGAGGAATAAGTTGAAAACTTCAGGAACATTTAAGTTGAATTAATAATTCAGAATGCTCAAACGACACTTACATAAACTAATTCAGTCTTTAAAAAAATGTCTCATACGTTTTACCTTTCAAACGACGTACTTGCTGCAGGATCATTTAAAAAAGACGAAAGAAAGAACGGCTGAAATGGTTCACAGTTAGCCTCTTTCCTCTTTCTTCTCTTCTTTCTCTTCGCCTATTTTATACTTCTTGTCACACGTCCGATCGAGATTTCCGAATTTCATTTTGAAAAAGATACTGAATTCTTCCAACATAAAGGTAGTTAAAACTTTTTAACCAGTCTTTCTAACAAAATTTTAAACGTTATTGTTGTTATTTTAACACATTACCGACCGGCCGTCGATTAATCGACGTTTGCTCCCTAGCGCTTACCGACCGGTCGTCGATTAATCTGAATCTATTATCTGAATAAAGAATGCGAAATGCTTGCTGCTTGCTACTTGTCAATCTAACCTAACCAAATCTAACAGAAAGATCAAAAGTCGATTAATCGACGACCGGTCGGTAAGCGCTAGGGAGCAAACGTCGATTAATCGACGGCCGGTCGGTAATGTGTTAAAACGGTATAAAGTTTTGAATTATATCTAGCTTTCTAAAACGGATGTATAATTTTGATTTCCCTGTAGGAAGTGAAAGAACTATTGTAATCGCGACAAATTTCGGGTATCATATTTCAACAAAAATATACATTTTGACCGCTTTCAGACCCACCATTTAAAGGACATTTTTTCTCAAAAAAGGCTTACGTTTTTTAAAAGGATTACGTAATGCTAATGACATAGTTAAGTCAGAACTCGAATTCAAAATTTTTAGAACCGAAACTTTTTAACCTAAACCAAAACTTTCTCTCGGAGAGCTTCCATATTGGATATTTGCTTCAGTTCTCCAGCAGTCAGGGCCCTACGTTGCTCCCCTTACTTTGTCGTGCTGCTAACTACGTCATTATCTAAAATGTGATACTCTGTGTAAAATTGTGGGCACGTATTGCGCCCATCATAATGTGCGACGAAAAAATATATTTTAGATAATTAGTTCGTGTCCAACAATAAAAATTATATTTAATTCGGCCACGTCTGTCTACAAGTTTCTCCTTCGAATGTATCTTGCTAATTACGCAGTAAAGTCTCTCCAAGTTATAACGCAGAGAACCACCGCCAATCCATTGCAGCTTTCTCCAGTCATATTAGAATGAGTCGATCAGGATTGGATCACGTGCTACAAACCGCAATGGAACTTACATTCTCTAAACGGATTGCGGTAAAATATCTAAAAAAATAAAAAAACTGTGTTTGCTCATGTGCAGACTCGGAATGTGGCATTGTTACTTCAATATTTAGAAGGAAAAAAAAAGGTGCGTTTTAAATCATCAGTGATTCATTCAATGCTTAAGAGATCATCATTACAGTGGTTGAGGAAAAATTTATTTGGCCACTTCTAACCGTCAAAATACTACGCAGTTGTGTTACTATTCTACGTGCGAATCGTTCTAAAATAAGCGGGTTACAAATTTTATCTTCAACCTCCTGTCAGTATCAGCATAATTAATCAACCATCTCTTCAAATCGTCGATTATGTAACGGAATCCAAAAGAGAAAAAAAAATGAAAATGCAAACTGTACCAGCTGTTCAAAAGTAACCCAGCGTCTGTTTATAATCGAATGATTTAAGAGTGTTTTCAAGTGTGCCAACGTTTGAAATTATTCCAATGAAGGTCAACTTACGCCCAGTGTGGATACGGAAAGATTTTTCGCTTTTACTTCTCTCAGTCACAATAATTCATCCTCAATTGGTCGTATTCTGAAATTTTAACATGTTGTTTTATCACTATATTGGGTTATTTAAAAATTGTAACACTTTTGATGTGAAAATATGGAATGGAATTTTATGGTATCAAAAGAGTTAACATTTCATAATTATGTGTGATAAAGTTACGTACTTGAGATTTGTTTTAAGATATTTTTAGGAGGTTATTAAGTAGGTAATTAATTATATTTTTGACCTTATAGTGAAGATATGGAATTGTTGATTAGAATTTTTACGTGAATAAAATAATTTTGAAAAATTAGTATAGACTATTACAAACAAAGGGTGTTTTGAGTATTACTATAGAAAATATTAAATATTTTGATACATAATAGTGTAATAACGTATAAAAATGCGTAATTCAAGAAACTGAATAATTATCATAAGTAATATTGAATTATGTTAACTAATTAAAAAATTTATGGATGATTATATGTTCAGATAAACTCTGAAGGCTCCCATTTTTATTTTTTTCCACATATAATTATTAGCCCAAAGAGGAAATTTGTCCAGAAGGGGTATTAATTTCGTTTTGTCATTTTGCATTGGTTCACTATAAACAGCGTTTCACTTTACAAATTTTTTCCACCAAATATAAAGTCGTGCATTATATTTAAAGAAGTTAAATAATGAAGAATCTGCATGAATGTATGTATGTTTCTCATATTACGAAAAACAACGGTACCTAGAGATATCAAATTTTGAATAAAGTAGTCCTCCACTCGAATATGGGCATCTGGAAGCCAAATTTGGAATTTACTTTATTATCTGTTTCATATTTTGTAAAACTTTTATCTGCAGCGCGAACGACTGTGTCTCGAAAATTCTAAAGATACGCTTTTTTAAAATTATTTTGTGATATTGCTGTTGAATTGAATTTTATGGTTTAAGTGAGAAGAACATGATATTTAATTAATAAAGGTAACACACAAAATGTTAAAAAAAGCCCCTTTGGGCGTAATATAATATTTTAAAGCTTTCAGATTGTTTATTATTATTATTCCTTTTATAGAATGAAGTGTAGTAAATTGTTTTTTTATGGAATGTTATAGCGCAGTTCAAAAAGGCCAGTTACTATTAAATAAGGAACGAAGGCCCTTTATAAGTAACTGCCTGAGCATCTCTTAAGCATTGATGAATGTACTAATTCGTTTATGTGGATTTGCCTACGGTCGAAATGTTCGTATTAAGAAAAAGATATAGAGTCTTCCAGTTATACAAAATAAGTAAATTAGAAACGTAGATAATAATAGAAAGCATAATTTATGTAATATTGTTTAAAACGCTGTTTGAAATGAAAATTTAATTGCATTATAATATTTTAAATTTGTTGTGATTTTGTAATGTGATTAATAGATATATTTAAAATTTTTATATTTGAAAA